>OZ017739.1:289365357-289460357 GCA_963969285.1 Odontomyia ornata | reverse complement strand
GAGCCGCAACATCATCCGCATAGCCGACCAAGAGCGACTCATCTGGCATCTCGAGTCTCAGTAGCCCGTCGTAAGACACGATTGACAGGTCTGGACCAAGGATAGATCCCTGGGCAACACCCAATGTAATTTCCATCCTTCGTTGGCCCTGTGTCGTATCGTAGAGCAGGCTTCGGTCCTTTAGGTAGTTCCTCAAAAGCCGCATTAGACATTCTGGAACTTGAAAAGCGGTTTCCAGCGTATCCAGAATATCCACCCATCTGGCGGAGTTGAAGGCGTTCCTGACGTCGAGTGCCACCAACAGGACGATCCGTCGCTTGGTGCGACTATATGCCTCTGCCTTTTAGACCGCGCTCACCACCTCTGCAATCGCATGAATGATAGAACGTCCTGCTCTAAAGCCGTACTGCCGAGAAGATAGGTCCCCAGCAGCACAAATCGCGTCAGTGAGTCTTCCCTTGATGAGTTTCTCTAGCACTTTCCAAGCCGTGTCAAGCATGCATAACGGGCGGTATGCAGACGGCGATTCGGGATTTCCCTTCCCCTTGCTGATCAGCATGAGCCTCGCCACCTTCCATCGTACCGGGAAAACTTCGTCCCGTTGGCAAGCGTTGAATGTGCTGAGCAGCAAGTCAGGGCAATGGTGATAGACAAGCCGCAACACCTCAGCTGGAACACTATCTGGACCTGGAGCCTTCCTGGCTTTTATCGAAAGGACTACACTCGACTGCTGTTTAACCATGGACAGCGTCAACACGGACGGGATGGGCGGGAAAGAGTGCCCGCACTATCTCGTTCATCTCTTCCGCATCATGTACGAGTATACAAGGTTTCCGTAGGGCACCAAGCTTCCGCATAACAAGCGAAAGAGTGATCGATATCCGCGCGACGTAATGAAAAGCTTCAATGTAGAGAAAATTTGTCGTATAGATTTACATTGTTTATGTGAAAAGGGTGAAATGATCCAATTAAAAAAGTTTAGCGAATACGAGCTTGTAGCCAAGGCCCCACGGATCCTTGTTCACATTGTCCACTAGATCTTGCCAGCGGCGAGCCTTGCTGTTGTTGATCAATTTGCGAAGGCGACTTATTTGCTGCTGCGCGGTTGCTTGCCTCGTCACGGTTCCGCGCCCGTTGGGTCTCACGCCGAACCTTGTAACACTTCCTTCGTTTTTCAGCGATTTCAGTTGACCACCAATACGATGAGAGCTTGCCGTGCCGTGGTCTTCGATGGGGCATAGAAGCATTACAAGCAGTCGTGATGATGCTCATAGTTGAGTTGACCACGTCTTGAGCTGCCAGTTCTTCCGTCCCCTCCGAAGCTCCCGGCAGCAGTGTACCTGCTGTGAGAACCTCGACGAACCTCTCGACGTCCATCCTTCCGATGTTCCATCCAATCGTAGAAAGCTGAGAACACGGACGTCGGGAGACGACATCGCTTATCTCAAGCAGAATGCACTGATGATCACTGGCTGAGTAGTCCTCTAATGCTTTCCAGTTGCGTATCCTCCTCCTCTCGACGTCCGTCCTTCCGATGTTCCATCCAATCGTAGAAAGCTGAGAACACGGACGTCGGGAGATGACATCATTTATCTCAAGCAGAATGCACTGATGATCACTGGCTGAGTAGTCCTCTAATACTTTCCAGCTGTGTATCCTCCGTACTAAGGACTCCGAGGCGAATGTCTTGTCCGGTATGGTTCCCTCACAGCCAATACGGCGGAAAGTCGGCGTATTTTCGGATTTTAGTACGACGAGTGCTATCATGGCCGCCATTTATAGGATTCGTTTTCCCCGCGGATCTGTTTGAGGCATGCCCCATTCGATTGCTTTAGAGTTGAAGTCTCCCCCGACGAGCACGTTCCCGTCTTCGTTCGAGACAACGCCCTCCAAAGCGTTAAGCTTGACTTGGAAAAATGATATCGATTCGTTAGGCGTTAGGTACACACTAAAGAAGGTGGTCCCTGAACACCGAAACCACACGAAACCATCCCCACGTCCACAACTCTCCGCCTGGAAATCACTATTCCGAACCCAGATGGCGGCAGTAACAGTTTCATCAGAATACCATGATGCCGAACTTTTATCATGGTGTTGCTCACTCAGCAGCAAAAATTCGGCTTTCATGTCCCTCGCAAACTGCTCAAACAGGTTTTGGGCGGTTGAACTGCGGTGTAGGTTTAGCTGCAGGATGCGGGTCATCGAAGTTCTGATTTTGCTTTGGCTAGGGCTTCCTGGAAAACCCGGCATTTTGCTGATCCCAAGACGTGTCCAACATCAGGTCTTGGATCACCATCCTTGCAAAGAATACAGTGTGTCGCCTTCGTACATTCTTTTCTTTTATGTCCCATTTCATCACATTTGTAACATAGGGAACTCCTATCGGGTCCTTTGCATACTTATGTGGTGTGACCATAGCCAAGGCATTTGAAACATTGAAGAGGCATTGCTCTTCGCCGTATCCTACAGACAACCCACCCTATTCGTACTTGGCCCTTGTTCAGGAATTGTTCGGGGTCCTTTTCGGTCAAGTCAACTATGGCCATGCATTGTCCCCTATTGTTTTCTGATGTAAGTCTCGCTTTGATCCTTCCCACGCTAGGGAACTCCCTTTCGATGGCCTCTTCTACCTCGGCCAGATCCTTGACGCAGTCAATGTCTCTTATTTCGATTCTTGCCATCGGCTCAAGCGAGGGTATAGTTGCGCTTTTGCCGAGGACTTTCTTTACGGCGTCGCAGAATGCTTCCTTATTGTCGACCTCTGCTCCGAATTCGACCAGTATGTGGCCCGACCGCGTTGGGCGAACTGCTTTAATGGTTGTGTTGGTGTCTTCGGGCCTTACGTTTTCCCTGATGTCCCGCAGCACCTCCGCGTAGGATTGGCCATCTTGGGGTTTTACGAGCAGTGCCTACTGCCGGGGTCTTCGTTGGGACTTCTGTCTCTCGTGTTTTGTATCAGGTCCTTTTTCTGGTTAGGCGTCCGTGCGAACTTTACTTTCTGCCACTTTTGAAGGAGTTTGTTAGCGGCTTTCTTCGCTCCTTTTGTAAGCACTGTCTGGAACCCGTGAGCTGGTGCCCCACGCCGATCAAGTGCCTCTTCTTTCCTTCTTTTATCCCGATCTCCTTCGATTGGGCTAGACGCCATTCTTTTATTGATTTTTACTGGTGAAGCTATCTGCATGTCGCCTTTGGATTTCGCCCCCAGCTTTTCTTTAGCCTTCTGCTCGTCTTCGGTCCTTAACCAGCTCCTCCGAAAATGCCCTATGCGGTTTAGGAGCTCCTCAAGTTTAAGGAGCCCAATCTTTACTGCTTTGGTGGTTTTTGGGGCGTCGCATGCAGATTGTATTCTTTTCAGAACATTTCCCGCTTTTCGGGATAGCCGTTCTTCTTCGTGTCGTTGTGCGACAATTGTACTTTGCGACTATTCTTGGGAGAGATTATCGCTTTCTGTTTCCGAATGCAGTACTTTTCGATGTTGGTGATGGAATCACACAACATCGATTTATTTGCCTGGCTATTCGTTTCTTTTCCTGCCGTAATCTCCTCGTTAGCTTCAGGGTGATTCTTTATTATGTCGGGATTTACGACCCTTGCATCGGTCGCTTCGGTAATGTTCGCTGCAGTGACTATAGAATTCTCGATGTTCTTCATATTTTCTACCACCGCTCGAACATCTGAAGCGTCCTGCAGAGTTTCCCGCTTTTCCTTAATAGGACGCTCTGGCGTTCGCATAATTTTTTTGCTGTGCCCGAACGCCTCAGGAATCTCAGTCTGGACCAGAGTGTCTGCTAATCTCCGTGTTTCGTGCGTCTTCACGGTCATTGTATTCATTGTTGTTTTTGTCATCGTTAGTACCGCTCTCGATGTACTGTTAACATCGTGGCTGCAACCGCAAATTTTATTTCTTTTTTTGGGTGTTTTTGATATTTTTATATGTTTTTGGTTGCTCCAGTTTTATTGGGTTCCCCTTCGGAGCCGCTATCTCCGTTCGTGTGTGTAGTCGCCTTTTTGGTCCCATGGTATCTTTGCAGAGCAGGGAGGCCATGCGAGGGTTGGCACAAGCCCTTATGAGGACAAGTGCTCAGAGCCAGACCAGCGCTAATCGGGAGTCCGTCTCAACCGAACCTACACCACCAACCCAATGGTGCGAACTTCGAACGTACTCCGAGGCCTGCCAAGGTTTAACCGGGACGGAGACGGTATGATAGTTGAATTGGAGCCGTTCACACACGAGTTTCACCTCGGCGCTACTGTGCAAAGCAACTAGGTCCAAACCATCATATCCGCCAGCCCAAAGCATCAATCCAGTTCGTTGTCCAAAGCGTAGTCCAGATCCAATCAGGGTCGTTACCTATCATCCCAGGAGTGGGGCGGCGCTCCTCAATGAATGCGAGCCTCCAAGAGTGCTTTTGTCGACCGACATCCCCCTGCAGGAATTTCCTCGGGTACGTGGGGGCGGAACTCCCCAAAGAATGCTAGCCTCCAAGAGTATTCCTGTTGACCAGCATTTCCCCGCAAATATATTAAACGCCTTTGAGCTACGGGTCCTGAGGTGAATAATCGGAGCGAAGCTAGACGTGGACCAATGGCGAATTCCATACAACCATGAGCTGTATGAAATTTTTGACGAACCGGAGGTCTCAACGATTATCAGACTGAGAAAGCTGCAATAGGCTGGCCACATGAATCGTATGGACGAAGAACAGATACCCAAAAAGGTATTCGTAGGGAGAACTGAAGGCACGAGACCAGTTGGGAAACCGAGGAAAACCTGGTCTGACGCGGCCGACGAAAACAGTTTATCGCTGCTCGGATTTCGATATTGGATGACGCGGTCAATGGACCGAGACAGTTAGAGGCGCTATTTGCAGGAAGCGAGGCCCGAGAGGGCTGTAGTGCTGAGAAGAAGACAATGCCAGAATTTAGATAATGATGAAAGAAATGATATATCACAATCTCTATAAACCAACCATTTAAACTCAGGGGAACGAAAGGCTCTTTTCAAAACCTGCAAAGAATTTGAGCACATGTTCTTCAAGGAAGGAGATAAACTATCTTTCACAAACAAGGTAAAACGTCAAGTCAAAACTATAAATGATCTACCAATCTTTACAAAATATATCGATATTCCTATGTCCGCAAGGAGGAAGTACGGAAGCAAATAACTTCTATGTTAGATCAAAGTATTTTTCGACCCAGTTACTCTCCAGTATGGATAGTTCCCAGGAAGATTGACGCTGGTGTGTAAACAAAAGTGGTGACTATAGAAAATCAAACGAAAAGTCAATTGTCGATAAATACCCACATCCAAATATCAATGAAATAATACTCGAAAAACTAGGCTTTTCGACCTTGGATCTCGCAAATGGCTTCCACCAAATTGAAATGAATCCTAAGGACATCCAAAAGACGACATTTACCGCAGAAGGATGGCACTTTGAATATTTCCAAATGCAATTCAGGCTCGAAAACGGCGCGGCAACTTTTCAAAGAGTTATGGATGATTTCCTTAAAGAACTTCAGGGTACTGTGTGCCTCGTTTATCTGGATGATATCGTGATTTCGACTTCACTTCAGGGGCTTATAGAAAACCTTCGGAAAGTTTTTTCTAAATTACGTGAGGCCAATTTGAAAGTCCAATTAGACAAATTACAATTCCTTCACAAAGAAGTGGCTCTTCTAGGGTATATTGTGATCGCAAAAGGAGTTAAGCCAAATCCTGAGAAAACCAGAGCTATAAATGAGTTCCTTTTTCCCCAAACACAAAAGGAAATTAAATCGTTCCTAGGACTCCTAGGATACTATAGGAATTAAGTACTTCGCAAAATTAACCAAACCCTTAACAGTCTACCTTAAAAAAGGTAAACGAATAATATTGGATGACGCATATGTACACATCTTCAATCTCTCTAAAAATTCTACTAGCTAATGATCCGATTCTACACTACCCTGACTTTTTGAAACCTTTTGTTCTTATATAAGACGCGCGTAGCTATTTTTGGGAAAGCTATCATATAATTCCTATTATCATAGCCGAATTCTCGCACTTTCAATATTTATGATAGTTCTGAATTATCAAGCGATGTGGGTGACATATCAAGCGATGTGGACGTTTGAAATAGTTGTGTGTACAGTTTGAAATGTTTTACTACTAGATCTGTAATTAATTCTTCCTTTTTATTCCACTCATTAATTACTTTATTACATGTTACCATGGGAAGAGAAAAATTTTGACGTCCTGTGAGTGGAAAACGCTTGATAACTTCAAAGGACGAATCAAAGGCCTGGCGAATATTGAAGAAGGCGAAGGGCTACATTTGTTGGTCACTACCCTCTACGAGTATAAGACATACAATAGAACGGTATTGACAGATGAGTTAATTCACTGTAGAAATTAGCAAAGGCATTAACGATGCCATACAATGAAGACACTGGAGAGTAGGTAGAGGTAGATATATTTTAAAGAAATAGCAAAATAGTTGGTATCTTGATATATTTAAGGAAAAATTTACCCCTATTCTTTCCAAATAGTAGAGACAGAGATAGTGAATTATTTTGTCCGCAAATTAAGCTGAGCTTCCCCTTAGACATCAAAATAAAGTAGAGTTTCATTGATTGACTGAGTTATCCAATATCTCTGAAATGGATAAAAACTCTGTGAAAGATGTTCATGAAAAATGTTCAATACAAATGCCAGATGGCTGCGCTTGTTTGTTAAATTGTACAGCACGAGGGCGATGACAATTGCAAACCCTTAATTAATTTATGGTTAATATATAATTTTGTGGAGCAAATCATCGAATTGGCCAAACATGCTGTTAGCGAAGTTGAATAAATTTAAAATTACAGATTTTTCAATTCAAAGGGATATCACTCTAAGCTCATAATGCAACCCAAAGCGCACGGAGAGCTCACGTGATGGAAGTCAGCCTTTCTGAAATTTGGGGCCCAAAAAAGAGGAACCAGTGGTAGTGCAGTGAAACAAGTTCACGCTTATGCTGAATACAAAATGAAAATGAGACCCCTTAAAAGATATTTGTTGATAGGAAAATATAACATATATTAAAAGTCCTACATATTTTTATTTAAAAATCAAACTACAAAACTCTGTTCCTTTTTATGGTATTCTTAGAAATTAAAATTGAATGGACTTTCATTAAAATTTGTGCTTCTTCGAGTCTGGGCAGTCTTCATACTTTTGACGTTTCCTCTTGAAAGTCTTTTGGAGTTCCTCGGCAAGTTGCTCATTAGTCTTCACAATCGATTCTGATATCAAAACAAATTTCCTCAAATCTTTCTTCATCAGCTTGTTTACGTTTTTTCGACACAAGACTTTTAATCCTTCAGCAGCACTTGTTGGCTCTTGGGTATGAATGATTTTCGGCAGCTTCTTGATTTTTCTACCAGCACTTCCTCCAGCACACATCGTGTGTTGTATGTACGCTTATCTTAAAAACAAATTTTTGAATCCCGATTACTGCCTAGATGTTACCTCTTTATAGGAGAAAGATTCATCCCAAGTACTAATTGAAAGAATATCAATTATACCTGTACTGTAGGTCATTTCAGAACACATTTCAAATTGCTTTTTTCCTCCAATAAAGATTGAATGGCCACTTAAGAAAAGTAATTAGGAGGATAAAAAGTTGTTTAACTCTCTCGGTAAGGGTCATAAATGATTTAAATCCACGGTCGATAAATGAAGATATTTGAAAAAGTCACTTAGATATTCATTTTTATGTAATTATAGGATCTATGTTAGCTAATTTCTGTATCGTAAAATAGGAAAATGCTCAATGTGATGACGAATACTTGCGCTTTCGGTAGGCTTGGAATTAATGATCTTCGCTACACATGAATATACTCTTCATATATGAGTCGGACAGTGTACAGCCTTTAGTACTCTTAATAGATTGATAATCCTAGTTTGGGCAGTTACAAATTCGCCTCATCATCCATGTGAATTTAGCCTAGCAAACTAACATTTCATGTATTTCCGCCTTGGCATTACTGATTTTACATATTAACGTTTAATATAAAAATATAGTCATTCCTACATTTACTGCCACCAGGCAGTGATCCAAGTTCACGTATCTGTCTAAATCGATTTTTCTACCTTCCGGATTATATTAGTACATTGCAATCATTTTTTAATACATGGATTTATCTTCATGTATTATCATTTTCTGTAATCTGTGTGGTCTAGTGGTTAGAGCATGAACGCATAAGCCGAAGGTCCCAAGTTCAAATCTCGTTAGGAGCAACGTGATTTAGTTCAGGGGATTTTTCGGACAGACTATGAGTTTTCGCTCAGTGGTGATATGTACTGATTTAATCAGATCATATCATAGCTGAGCAGGCACACGGGAGCATGGTACTGACCAAACCAACTTCCGAAAAAATCAATACGGTCATGAAAATGAGATACTCGTAACTATCTCTAAGCGAAGGCCCGAAAGGGGCTGTAGTGCTACAAAGAAGAATTATCATTTTCTTGATTTCTCTCTTTCATTCACATCCCGTTTCAATCAAAAAGCTCCAAATCCAAAGATAACATCGTTTTCATGTTGCTTCTATAATTCACAGGAGGGATATTGCGGATGCTAAATTTTCGACATACGGTTGCAGATATTGTTGGATGTGTATGAAGATGGAGACGTTGGTGGTTCAAAATATTGTAAAACCGCTTACATTTGAAAACATCCAATTTAATGGTATTTTTTTTATTAATGAAGGAAAAAAACTTTTAAAGAGAAAAAAGAAAACCAACAATCAAAGTGCCCTAAAAAGAATGGAATAAATTTGTTGGAAGCAGCGCCATATCAGTTTTCCCTGCTTGTTTTGTGATGGTGCACATGTGTGAAGTTTTAATGTTGAGACGAGGAAATTGATTTCGCATCGCTTCCTTAAAATTTATGTCATCCTTTTTGGGGCACTTCGAAGTCGTGTTTCCTAAATTTTTTTTTTTATTTCAATCCTTTTTAGTGGTAAATTGTTTCATTTAAAATCTATTAAAATCCGGTTTCTTGAAGAATACCTCGTACCATGTCGTAATGATTTTTCTTCGTCCGTCTCATTTCGAGATTTCCCGAAGGAAATCTAAACCAACCTCTCATCGGTTTTAGACATAAAATCTTGGAATGTGTCACTGGACTGTACTCAACAGGTCAACAAGTCCGGACACTCTTAGTCTACCCCAAGGTGGCTGCTGACAGGCTAGCTAATTCGGAGTGGAATTTCGGTCGCAAGCAGACTAAGTCCGAATACAATTTTATCAGCCGCCGAATCAAATTGTAGTGAAATAGTCAGACATAAATGTCCGTAAAGGACTGCAGCCATAGTCTGTTGCCTCGACGAAAGAGGATGGTAAGATCCGCTGAGATTGGCCTTGTCTAAGGATGCGTGAATGCGCCGGCAGGCTAGCGTTGCGGTGTCGTGGGGCGGGTTCTTTTCCCCAGTACAAGGACCCACTACAAAAAAAATTTCGCATTCACGAATTATAAAGGGTCGAATGCCGATCGATTGGCGTCGAGGCCGAGGTAACCTACTAAGGGTTGAAAGTGCTTGTTCAAAGAACAAATTGGGCCTGGAGAAAACAGACGGACTTGAGAGACTTCGTCGTTACCGACGATACTTATGGCCCACACATAAGAGTGGGGCATCTAGGTGGAAGCGGTGCCCTCTCGCGCAATCCCAACCGGATCAAGATCCATGAGTAGACGTGGCCATATATTTCCAATTTAAGAGAAAAACTCTTACGAACATAATTTGCATGAATTTTTCCATCAAACGAGAAATACCTATGAACGTGGCCAAATTATGTTATAGTATTATGTGATGGAATCACATAACATTATACCATAAAAGGGCATGCAAGCGGAACGCCACTCTGCCCGGGCAAGAACCCCTACAACACAATAAAAGGGGAGAGCGCGCCCGATTGCTAGCTCATTTTAGTGAAGGGGCTGGCCATCGTTGCGGGTCGCATACCCGATCAGGTTAGAGAATAGGAAAGACCAAGTTTTGGGTATTTTAGCAGCTCATTATTTTTTTTGATACAGTACTTCCAACACAATCCCAAATCAAATCATTAATACAATAATTACATCAAAGAGAAAGAGCGATGAGAACTAGAAATATTAAGAGACACTGTACGAATACTTTAAACACACTTCTCAAAGGTAGATTTATCGGCGAGCGCCCGTTGACGATGTGAAACTTTCATTGAAATGAGGAGAAAAATTCCAAATCACAAATTTTCCACTGGTTATGAATTATTTTCCTTATCAAATAAGATATCGAAACAAGCGGCTTTGGGTCAACTATATCAACAGGTTGTTCAGTTATCGCTACTTTTCGAATAACGCTCATATCAAACGCATAAACCTCGCTCTACCTTTATATTCCACTATTTGGAAAGATTTTCGCATTTTCTTTTAGCCAAATATCTCTGGTGAACACCATCGCATCCAACATTGATTCGCAAAATAGACGGTATCCCATTCCTTCGGATCAACTTCTTAATCAAATCCGGCATTTCCACGTCCTCGACTTCTCCTTTGATAACAGTTATCAAGACTGTTAATTAATTGTCGATAACAATCTGCCGTGCATAATCCACTTCGTTCTACTTATGCAATATTCTACACAATTTCCATATTACGATGTTCATATTCACGGCATTTTTTTTGTGCGTCTTTATCCGAAAAATTTTATTTTTCTTCATTCGTCGGGAACGAGCTTCGACATGTGAACTTCACCATCACTGTCAGGAGCAACATTCGACCGTAACAATGTTCAAACACATTTCACGTTGCCGAATACACCTCAGGGCCACACACTCAAGGTAATACGTTGCAGACCACTTTCAACACTGCTTTTTCAATCTATTTCCCGGGATTTCCCCAATATTTCACGACTAAATCAGTGAAAGAATTACGACGAATAACGAACTGATGCGCGCTTCTCTCCTCCACAGCAATGCCCAACTGTTGCCGTAAACTCGGAATTCTGTAGTCATCCTATCGACTACGTGCGATTTCACCACGCACTATTCAACGTAATATCGACGTACTAACTTTTGCGACAAAACGCCATCGGACCCGCGCTCCTGCAATTGATATATGTATTTGGGTTCCTCGTTCCGCAATTGCTTACAATTCCGACGACTGACAACTTGCATAATTCGAATCACAATCTTGCGTTCGCACTAAACTGACTTCGATTAGCGGAAAAATATAACTCAAATAGGATTGCAAACGATGACGACGGCAGCGCCAAGAATTCCCAGTACTACCGAAAATACTATTTCACAAGTGCACTTTTCTATTGGAAAACTTTCCAATTGAGCACGAAATATAGTTGTCGTCAGTGCCCCGGTTAGAAATTTTTTTTTTAAATATAAAAAATAATATCGAAAAATTTAAGTAATAATAGGAAAAGATAAAACTCATAAAGAATATAACTATAACGCAAAATCTAAATTTAATATAGAAAAAGAATTTGATCTAAAATTTATCTTTAAAAAAGGTAAGGAGAAATAAAAAAAATGGTTCAAGATTTATAATTATAAATTGGAATATTTAAAAAAAAATGTCTTTTTCGATCTGCAAGTAAAATTTCGCATAGGTGTTATGAAGGTTTTTTTTTGCAGTTTGCTCAGGCGACAGCTCGATTATTACAAAATGCCCGACTAAAACGCGTCAAACCTACTTTCAATCAAACTACTCCACTTTACTGCGAACCGTACGGCAAGTCCAAAAGAAAAAGAACAGTAAAAGAACCCTTTTCAACCAAAAACCACGCGTTTCCGATTATCCACCGACGCGGTGCCAGAAATAAACTACTCGAATCCAAAACCGAATCAATCTACTTCTAACTAAAAACGCATAGCCAAACTACGATATCGCGTACCGAACCGCAACATGGCTTCGAGCAAACGTGGATTATTTAAACCCTACCCCCTCGGCGGCATACTCATCTTCGGCCTCCCTTCCTCCTGAAAAAGAACGGGCTCATATTGAAAAGGAAAGATGATTTTTCTCGTTTAGCAATTTATATTTAAATTTAATTTATGTTGAACCATTTTTGCAAGTTTACAATTTAATATTACTGTTGTTATACCCTCAGATATTTCACGGGAGCCACTATTGCACCCAAAAGAAATTAGGGTGCTCCGGAGGGGCTTACGAACCCGGTCTAGCTCGTCCGGAGGCGGCCTTGGGGCGCCATTCGCTTGTCCACCAAAGCCACCCCCGAACACTGACACAAAACTTCCGACCTGTTATCTATATTTATACTCCAACCCCGAACACTGTCACTAACTTCCGATTCTCCTATCTTTTCACGTGATTTACCACTCAAGCCGCACCCGTCACCACATAAATTCAATTCTTTAAATAAAATTTACCTTGTTTGCTTTTCCTGGAATTGTAAGTTTAATAACACGGCTTAAATTTTTAATATACAAAATCATTAATCAATTCAATCTTTAACTACTTCAAAATATCTATCTTGATTACTCCAAAGAAAAAGTTTTTTCTTTAAGAATGAAAACTTACTGACTACGAGGTCCTAAAGGGGTCCCTTCTCTGCTGCTTCCGTTGGTGTTCATCCTCTTACGTCGCCACGTGTTGCACACAATCTTGCCTCGTCGTTTTGTTCTGCCCACGTTCAATCGCCACTGGTTGAATAAACTTCCAATTCGTCGCTTTTCTACGTCTTCTGTCCGTCACCACTTGTTATCACCACCAACGCTCGTCGCTTCACTTTCTAATCTACCCCGTCAAACTCAAGAAGAAAAAGAGGAGGCGCGTCATTCGTCGCGTGCTTTTATCATCTCCTCCTAACGGCCAATGTCCCGTTCTCCGACCAAGTTCCTTTGTCTCGGGTCAGTCACCTCTTCGGAGTGGTTCTTCATATTCTCGAGGAGTGGTTTCACTCAGACGCAGCGTTATTTCCACTCCACTCTGGTGGCGATCACTTCAAGTACGGCTGAATTGGCTGCACATCTTGTCTGACAGTTTGCACTGTCAGATCAGTTTATAAATAAAAGTGAAATGGATTACCGTGTAAACAGTAGTGAAATGTTAAATATCATCCGCGTTAATGAAGTGAAATCGTTCGTCGTCACTAAAGTGTCGCGAGTTGTGTGGGTCTTTCTCAAGTCGGCATCGCCGCGTGTTTCCTCCCCGGAAGGTTGCAAGTAAATTTTCTCCGTGAATATTATGAAAGACCGCAACAATTCGATTAATTTCGGTCCCCCGCGTAATTTTCCATGAAATCTCATAAATATCCAATTTGAGTTCCCTTGCTAATTAATCCAAAATGCTGCGGAGGAGATTACTGTCAGCAATGTGAGAAAAAATTTTGTTCCCCTCTTATTTTACGCAAATATAATATAAACACTTCGCTTCCCGATTTACGTGGATGTGGATTTCAACTAAAAACATATTTGCGATTCAATAACAAAAAAAAGTTACATTCAACATTAATCGGCCTCAAGGTTTTGTTTTAATTTATTCATATTCATTAATTTGCATGTGTTGCGTTTTTCTCATCTCTATGCCATCTAACTTTCTATAGTACTTATGTTTTGCTAAAACTCATCTATTGTCACAAGTGTTTCGTAACAAGTTTTACTGCCTGCACTTCTAAAAGTTTCTTTATTGTGACGATGAACACTAAATGTTTATGCTTTAAAAAATTGAAATGTGATCGAATATTACTTAAGACAATGTTGCAACGGAAAAGTTTGCATATGCAAAATATGTTCTTGCAGGGTTGAACTTTACTTTCGATACTATGATACGATTCTAATTTCGATATTTTGATTTTTTTTTAATCCTAAATTAATTTCTTAAATCTAATCATAACTGAGGACTTGAACACTAGGGATTTTACTTGGGGGAGGAAAGAGTATGCAAAGTTGCATACCTAATTGGTGCGAAGCTCAGTTTGTGCTAAGAACGTAATAATATGAACGACATGGTTTGTATTATTTCTTATGAAATTTCAAGAACGATGATAGTGCTCTATTTCATAATTTTGACTCCTTTTCAGAGCGATGTCCCATTTTGCAGTTAAACTCTCATTCTTTTTTGTCATGGACTAGTAACAAATGATCGACAGGGACGTTTCATCTCTGTTAGGAGTCATACAACAATCTTATTTGCTCTAATTTCTATTGATAATTCTTCTAATCCTTTCAAGCAAGCAAAACGATTAACAGTTCGGTTATTAGTCCTGGCTTGAAGTTACTCAAAGCACAATAAGTTAACTTTTAACCGTCCACCTTCTTCCCTTTTATTTGCTAAATTAAAGCAAATCACTAACTGACCCACTTGTTTGCGATTTTGATACTGTATAATACTTAACGAGCTACCTCTTTAAAAATTTTCAATTATAAACAGAAGTAACAGAAAGAGATTGATTAATCTGCGTAAAAAGCAAATAAGCCTTTGAAATCACTTAGAAACTCTTCCTTTTCATTTAATCTCGAACAATATTAAGTCCCTCAAAAATGTTTAAAACTGTAAAAAAATTTGCATTTTTATTACCTCGACTGTTCATACTGAAAATTGGACATGGGGTTCCACTTCGATTTGATTAACAAAATCTTTTTTACTATAAAGTAGTCTAATAATGCCTAATGAGAAATACTGAGTCGCTTTCGTATTCATAATGTCTTCAGAATAAACAAAAACGAAATGTTCTAAGAGGCTACCTTGTAAACTCTTAACTTATATTTAAAACCTTTTGTTGGGTCGACAACTGGGTGTTTCCGGTATGAATTCAATCCGTAAAATATACTCCACCATTGAACTCGCATCACATAATTGTTTCGTCCCACTTTATGGTACAAGTTCTGTTTTCCCATTTCAATAATTTGTTTAATGTGCGACAACAGCCACAAAATAGCCACTTCTCATTCACGGGCAGCGCTTTCTCCGAAATCCTACTTATCTGTCCGGTTGTGACTTGAAATTCTTCGGGCGCATCTCGTGCAATGAGACCCAATGGAATTTCAGCTTTAATTCGATTGCTGAGGCCACAGTTACACTTGCGAAAACCGTAAATTTACCACTTGCCGAGCCGTGTGAACAGCCTGTTATCAAGGGTCGATAAGGTACATTAAACCTTGTATGTTATAAATAAAACGCGTATTGAACAATCTCGTTTTCTTCTGATTTGCGTCGTCTTAACGCTATTGATGATATTCCCGCCAGCTTATCGATAGACCGAGACAGACGACTGAAACTTCTGCTTACTGATTTTCCTAGAGTGATTGCAGATGTAAATTATTTTTTCGAAATCAACTAATTATCTCTACGAGTACTACAAAGAATTTTACACTTTTCTTTAATTAAGAGGCTGCTTCGATTTGTGCAAAAATTCTGCAATTTAGTTTTCACAACGCTTATCTCGTCTGCGTTTGTACTTGGTCGATCGCGCACAAGGTAATGGCGACAGATCGTGACGTCCACGACCAAACTAATTTCCTTTTTTTTTGTGGTAGGGAGATGAATGCTATTTATGCACAGAGTGTGGGACTCCCATGCTCGCAAGAAAGTGACTGGACTACCCACTAAACACCTCCCCTGTCAGCCTGAGAACCCAGCCTGGAACCGTTTGACACATTACTTCGGGCCAGGTCTCGTTTTGTTACGCCGTGGAGCGCCTTCAAGCTGGGGAATCCCTTTCCTAGCGGGAGGGGAAGAGGAATTGCCAGAAAAGCGATCCCCCAGCCCCAGCGCCTGTGAGTCCCTTTTATATTTTAGGACTGCCCGAGCATAATGTGCTACCTGGTTCCATTTGTCAACCGATTCGAGCATCACCGCAACTATATTATCCGGGGTGAGCTCCCCCGTCTCCCTGTAAAGTGCCCTTCGCAGCCTGACCCATTTTGTACCCGCAAAAAATGTGTGACAGGCATTGTCCTCCTCTCCTGGGCAAAACCGACGATCGGGGGACCGTGACTTACCGATCTTGTGCAGGTAAGACTGAAAACACCCGTGCCCGCTCAAAAGCTGGGTCAGATAGAAGTCAGTCTCACCATGCCTTCGATTTAGCCACGGTCTCACATCCGGGATGAGGCGCGCAGTCCACCTTCCCTTCGTGCAATTCACCCAAGACTGCTGCCAATCGTTGAGTGAGCGCTGTCTCTCTTCGCGGACAACTATCTCCCTCGCATCCTCGTTTCGGCGCAGGTAAATAGCGCGGCGCTCTCTAGCAAGGAGGGCGATAGGTATCACGCCTGCAATCACTCTCTCGGCCGAGTCGGAGACTGTTGGATACGAAAATGCAATTCTCAGTGCTCCTCTTCTCTGCACCCGTGCCAAGCGTTTTCGGTGTACCTCCTTGCTGAGAGCGTCGCCCCATACCTCTGCTCCGTACAGTAGCACTGACCCTACAGCACTCATCAAGAGGCGTCTTCTTGTTGGACTGGGTCCCCCTACGTTGGCCATAAGTCGACTCAGAGCCGATATTCCCGAAGCAGCCTTCTCAGCCGTTGCCCTGATTTGCTCAGAGAAACTCATCTTCGAGTCGATCAGTAGCCCCAGGTACTTCACCGCTGGCTTCGATTGGATTTGTATGTCTCCAATACTGATCATCCTTACTCTAAGGATTCTCTTTTTTGTCAAGATGACCACTTCGGTCTTCTCCAGTGCTAAGCTGAGCCCGCGAGCAGTCATCCAGTCCCTCACTCGGCGCATTAGCATACCTAGCCTAAGTTGCACCTGTTCAACGGTGCGTCCAGCGACCAGAACCGCAACATCATCTGCATAGCCAACCAAGCGCGACTCATCTGGCATCTCAAGTCTCAGTAGCCCGTCGTATAACACGTTCCACAGGTCCGGACCAAGGATAGATCCCTGGGCAACACCCGATGTAATTTCCATCCTTCGTTGGCCCTGTGTCGTGTCGTAGAACAGGCTTCGGTCCTTTAGGTAGTTCCTCAAAAGCCGCATTAGACATTCTGGAACTTGAAAAGGGGTTTCCAGCGTGTCCAGAATATCCACCCATCTAGCGGAGTTTAAGGCATTCCCGACGTCGAGTGTCACCAACAGGACGATCCGTCGCTTGGTGCGACTATATGCCTCTGCCTTTTGGACCGCGCTCACCACCTCTGCAATCGCATGAATGATAGAACGTCCTGCTCTAAAGCCGTACTGCCGAGAAGATAGGTCCCCAGCAGCACGAATCGCGTCAGTGAGTCTTCCCTTGATGAGTTTCTCTAGCACTTTCCAAGCCGTGTCTAGCATGCATAACGGGCGGTATGCAGACGGAAACTAATTTCCTTAGGAAACCTTATTAGCGCGTACGACGAGTTCATTTGGAAATTTTAACTCACTTTCCCACTTCTTTGTGGGAGTGCAGAAATTTCGCGAACTTTGCGCTTCACGACGGCAAACAAGATTCGCAGACAACAGCGACGAAAACGAGGCCGCAAGTCAGCACGGTGGTCATCTGACACTTGTCAACTGGTCAGCAAATCGTGTAAGGATGACAGATCTCTGTCAGGTATTACAATGCATATCAAACTTTTCCCAGGGACTGGAGAAGCTAGAGCCATCAAATCTTGTGGTTTCAGGTCACTTAGTTTCTGATCAGTTAGTTGCATAGTTGATAAAAATTTCAAATGATTTTAACGGGGTCCCTCAATATAATGATGTGACCCCTTTAACGTCTTTTTAACCGAAGATAATTGAGTACGGTATCAAATGGAAGGTATTGGTGAAACCTTTGACTCAGGGGAAGCGGAAGAGCACGAAAAAATTGTTTATTGGTCCCCGATTGGACACCTACGCACCAAAAAGCTGAAAAAAATCGTGAAGATAGTTCTCCGTGAGTACAACATGGACAAACACCTCAGAAGTCAAAATTCACTCAATTCTGTTAGAATAGTATGATTTATCAATTTTACATTTTCTTGAATGACGGTGCCCTTAAATTCAATGTAATTTGATGTTCTGATGGTTACTTATGAGACTGAACCATATGCGCTTTTGATCGACTAAGACACTACGGCTTAACTTGGATTTGCATGAACGTTTCAGGAATGATATGTATCATGAATATCTTTGAGAATTTGTTCAACGAGTGACATTAGTAATCGTTAAAAATTGAATGAATTTGTATATTTTGCGCCAAGTTCAAAATTGAAAGTATAGCCTATTAACTCTTGATGAAAAACTACATTTTATAGCTACACCATATTGATAGGCGACAGAATCATACTTCAGAAGTGTGAACTGACTGAACTTCGTTAATAATAAAAGTAGGATATGTAGATATAACATTTTCTCAGTGAATACATGTGGGTTCTCATAAATTTACTCGAATTTGACATTTACTCGTATGTAATCCTATAAAAAGCTTCTATACCTGTGAATTTCAATAAAGTCGAATCATATTTACGGAAGTTCTAGCCCTTTGAAAGTTCTACGATAAAAACGAACACAATCTCCATTTTTTCCACCGTTCGGACTTCCAATAAATCAGACACTATACTTTTGAGTGGGTCGTTACCGAATTTTTCGATAAAATTAGCAAAAAAAAAAAAAAATTCGTTGTCAGTGGTTGCTAGTAATATAGCAACAGAATGGCGGCTGGTTAATATTAAGTAAAAATGGTTTCTATTTGAAAGCTAATGTGTGCAGTAGCAGATCCTGTGTAGCAGGGAGCAGTATCCGATCCTGTACAGCAGATTCTGTACTTTTGCTAAATTCTTAAAAATATTTATTGCAGATTTGCTATGCAGGAATTCAAGATTCCTATAAATTCTACGTTTTTTGGAAACCGTTTGATTATATAGATCATTTTATTTTGTAATGATTTTCCGTCTACGTCCGCTCGAACGAAATCGGAACTGACCTGTCATCGGCTCTAGACGTGAAGTCTGAGTCGTGCCAACGAATGGTACCAACCGGTCAACCAGTCCGTGCACCCGTAATCCATTTTGCTGGCGGCTGCTTGTCGGCCAGCTAGTTCGGAGAGGATTTCGGTCGCAGGTCTTAAAATGGATTACGCTCATTTACAATTTTCAGCCACCATTAAGTGCCCGTTTCAAACGCGCCAAAAATTCAAATATACGGAAAAGAAACCTACTTTAACTTTATTCCGTATTCTCGTCATTCTTCCAGTCAACCACAAAAAAACTAGGTTCGATTTCGCGTTCCCGAATTCCACCGACGCGGTACAGAAAAATATTCTACGTTAATTCAACCCCGAAGAACTCTACGCTAAGAAAACTGCAAAGCAAACGAAGGTACCGCACGCGACGCGGAACCGGCCATCGGCGGATTTCTTAAAACCCTACCCTTGTGACGGCATACCTACCGTGCACTTTTTTTTTCTATTTCTATTTTATTCAACAGGCTTTAGTTTGCACTAAAAATATTTCTGTTGTCGTATTTGAGCATACAACTAAAATATATGTAATTAGAAATAATAGTGTCATAGTAATAATAAACCGACAAACTTTTCATTGTAAGTAGTAGAAAAAAAAATCTATCAATTACTCCTAACAGACCTTAGTGCATTAAATTTGGTGCTTTAACTTCAATTACACATGCATTTGAAGATATAGCGACATTTTAAAATTTGTCTTAGACAGGACCAGTCCATTAAATCTGAATTCACAATTTAACACGTAAAATTTGACTTCAGCTGGTGCACATCAACCGATATCTGCATGGGTTTCATTCTAAAGGTGAAGGTCCTAATTTCATCGTTATTGTAAAACTGCGTAGTGGTTGGTTGGTCAATAGAAAAGCTCATTCGCGTTCCTGACGCTCTTCTTGATAAATATTAGTTTAGAATCTACCTTAAAGGTGATTCGATCCACACGCTGGGTCGGGATTTTCGGAGCATGTCGTGCTTACCGGTACTATTTTAATTGCAACAACTATTGTGAATTCCTGGACTCCCAAGATTTTTCCGGAAACAACAGTTAGGAATTTATTGGATTTCTTTAGATACACGCCCCCTCGATAAGAATGTTAACTTATTAACCTCGTAATAAATTTATCTTTTTGGGTTACCAATGCTGAATCTGACGTATATGATGCAGTTTGTATTATTTCCTAAAGATCAGGATAATTTTCTGTTACATCTATCTTTCTCTTGGTCTGTCTCCTCATCTCCATTGTGACGTTCACCTTGACTACTCCACCGCCCGATTATTTCAACAACAAAAACGTGCCTATCAAAAATTCACCATTAATGTCACTTCTAGTAATCCAAAAACAATCAACCACATCAGCAACACTTGAAAAACTCACTTAAATTTTGTTAACTCCCTGCGAAATCACATCACAGGCCAAGTGATGACCAACATCCAGCACCGGAGGCCATGTTCCCTCTCACATCCACATGGCTGCGTCAGACTGCGACTTTGATTACCCCCGACAAAACAGACGTGGGATGGGAAGTCGTTGCAACCGACGTGAGATGTGAAGCCATACGGTAGCAATGTGTATATGTATTGGTCGCCAGTGGCGTAGGGCCGATTCATTACAGGGCAGTGTCCACGATTCCAACCAGGGACGGGGAGACTGAAGGACACGCTGCTTAGCCCTAAGCTTGTTTTACTGGTACGGCGGCAGAAGAGGTCGTGTGACGTGTGGATGGCTAATCTTCCCGCGGCACGTTATATCAAGAAGAGGTCACTGAGATTTTGAGCCCAGGTGAAGGCGATCGATGCTAAGCAGGGGATAACACCGGGGAACAACAGAGAGAGAAAAAAAACTCTTTGATGGCACTTTTCACCGTCGTAGGTCCTGGGCATGATAGACTCCCAGTTCCTTCCCGGACATGTCCGCAATGAGATATCGCGTGGGACTTAAAACTTGTAGGACACGACACTTCACGAACTTCTTGTCCAGTTTAGCACTGCATTGCCGGCTTGCTTCACTTTGCCTGAAACTCCGTCGGTAGGTTTCGTCGCCTGCCTTGAAGCCAGAAGGGTGGGACCGCAGGTTATAACGCTCCTCCCCCGCCCGTCTACTGCCTTCAATCTTCTCCCGAATTTGTTCTCGTCGAGTCTGGAGTTTCTCGTGCGGCTCCAGAACCACTATAGGGTCCTTCAAACTGTTTAACTGCCGCAATAGCCGGTACGAGTTTCCATGGCAGATCATGTACTGGCCGAACATGGCAAAGTACGGGGAGATACCTGTGGTGGAGTGGTATGACGAACGCAGGGCACAGGTGATGGCGGAAATTCTGCGGTCCCAGTCCTTCTGATACGGTTGGACGTTCGCACGAATGGCGGCTATGAGGGTGCGGTTCAGCCGCTCGGTCGCATTGGCTTGCGGGAAATAAACGGCGGTCCGCTGATGAGTAATGCCATACTTGTCCATTAGATCCCGAAATCTAGCCGAGGTGAACTGAACTCCGTTGTCGGAGACCACCTTTTCCGGTACTCCGAATATATGGAAAACGCGATTTTCCAGGAAGCTGACTATCGGGCCGGTGTGCAGGTTCCGAATTGGTTCAATAATTTTAATATATATATATATATATATATATATATATATATATATATATATATATATATATATATATATATATATATATATATATATATATATATATATATATATATATATATATATATAATAATAATTTTAAAACAAGAATTTTCATTTATTTAATTGTTCACTAGTACAAAAACATTTCACAGGAAACATTTTCCGATGAATTTTTAATTGATTTAAATTTGTTGCTATTTCAAAGAAGTTTCTGTTTAACTTCCAACAGAATATTGACGGTAAAAATAGTATGGAATTATTTTTGCGTAATGAGGTTTATATCACAATCAAAGATCAATGATTTACCAATTAAGCTGTGTATAATTCTTTACTAAAAATTATCTACCTACGAAAGCCAGATACGCTGATAATGATCATCTGAGAATATTGGGTAAAATTGTAAAGTTATGGTTAAAGCGTCTAACACTAGCATTCTTGTAATAATTCTCAGTAGTAAAGAGATATTATGAACATCAGAAATATAGCCCAGTCATATTAGGGCTTTCACCTCGGAATGAAAGATAATAAGCTGCAAATTGGTATGAACCTTTGTTTTGTCATTCTAAATGTTGTCTCAAAAGTCAAAATTATTATCGTGTTCGCGTCTCAAGATATTCAAGGTCAAAGGTCACAAAAATCGGTTTTTCGCGAATATCTGGCTTCCTATCGGTTAAATGAGATTTGCATTTATTATAAAAGTTGTAGGCTATAAAATTCCCTACAACTTTTGTTTAAACTTTTTTTTCATACGACCAACCGTTTTGAAGGTAGAGCGCGAAGAGTGCACATCGTACAGTCATATACGGCCTAATGCAAGGTCAAGCGTGAGTTATGGTTATCAGTACGTTATAAAGTCAATTATTTACTTGGAAATTATAATTATTAAACAATGCCTATTATTTATGTACTAACTATTAATTATTTATATTTAATTAAAGTAAGTAACTTGATTTGCAACGGTACAATTTCAAACTAACGAATAATCTTGACTCATACAAAGTGGAGAGAGTGGCCTTGAATACTATAGAACATCTGTCCCGGCAATGAATAGAAAAGGGCATAGGGTAGGGACAAGTATTTCCAGAAATATAAGTATTGAGAAATTTACGCGTTTTAAAGAAAAGATATATAATGTCGTGTTAACTTAAAATAAAACTAAAATATATAATCCAGAATTAATAATATTTTATACTTAAATAGTTAAATATGAATAATTATATATATTATTTATGTACTAACTATTAATTATTTATATTTAATTAAAGTAAGTAACTTGATTATTTATATATAATTATTCATATTTAACTATTTAAGTATAAAATATTATTAATTCTGGATTATATATTTTAGTTTTATTTTAAGTTAACACGACATTATATATCTTTTCTTTAAAACGCGTAAATTTCTCAATACTTATATACCTGGAAATACTTGTCCCTACCCTATGCCCTTTTCTATTCATTGCCGGGACAGATGTTCTATAGTATTCAAGGCCACTCTCTCCACTTTGTATGAGTCAAGATTATTCGTTAGTTTGAAATTGTACCGTTGCAAATCAAGTTACTTACTTTAATTAAATATAAATAATTAATAGTTAGTACATAAATAATAGGCATTGTTTAATAATTATAATTTCCAAGTAAATAATTGACTTTATAACGTACTGATAACCATAACTCACGCTTGACCTTGCATTAGGCCGTATATGACTGTACGATGTGCACTCTTCGCGCTCTACCTTCAAAACGGTTGGTCGTATGAAAAAAAAGTTTAAACAAAAGTTGTAGGGAATTTTATAGCCTACAACTTTTATAATAAATGCAAATCTCATTTAACCGATAGGAAGCCAGATATTCGCGAAAAACCGATTTTTGTGACCTTTGACCTTGAATATCTTGAGACGCGAACACGATAATGATTTTGACTTTTGAGACAACATTTAGAATGACAAAACAAAGGTTCATACCAATTTGCAGCTTATTATCTTTCATTCCGAGGTTGACCCCTTTTTTTACCTAATATGACTGGGCTAATATACATTAAATACAATCAGATGTTCTCTTTGGCCATAAACTTGATCAACTTTGTACTATAAAATCGATAAAGCACTTGGTGAAATTTTGTGCTGCGCTTTGCCCGGTCTCCATTTATATACAGGTTTTGATTTTACAACTGGCTTCTATAAAAAGGGAAAGTTCAAGAAAGATTTGAAACGAAATCCCATAGGTTCAAGGGATATTCGCTAATTAAAATAATTTGTATTCGAAATTCGAAAAGTATGGAATTATTACAAGAATATATGGGAAAGCTTAATGGAATTAATTGTAACAATGTCAATGATGGTAGTCTAATAATCTACCAACGCAAATTGCCATCAACGTCTATAGCAGATTATTTAAGGAAATAGGTGAAGAAAATTGCTTCTACTCAAATTCCACTACGTTGAGAGTAATTAAAACAAAAGATTTTACGAACGATACATATTATTTTAATGTGGTAAAATGTTACAGAAGCAAACTGCGTCTATTTCTCTCTAAACAATATTGATTTTTAGTTTATAACAAAATCGAACCACCTTGATTAAAAAGTTATCTAACACTTCTTTTAGTTGAATGTAATAAGAAGGATCGGGTTATGACAAGGATGATCATGACTTTAAAAATTTGATAAATTATAGCTAAAATAAAGTTCCTTAAACCATAAATTTTTTTAAATTTATACAAACATCGGTGACACGTCCTTATTAGACCTGTTCAAGTATCTTATTTAAATTCAAATCAAAAGCAACGAGCTTGCTGTTAAAGACACACAGCCTAGTATGTTTCGTGAGATGAACTAGTATCGTTAAAACATTTTGTTGCAAATAATCTATAATGCATATCAAACCTCAAGTCATATCAAACGTTAATTAAGGAGGGTACTCGTTTAAATATTGTAGAATGTATATCAGTTATATATTTTATTTAACACTTAATATCGACACTCAGTAGTAGTTGATTGCTCCGCTCATTATTTTTTTCCTAAAGTATCACAATACTTAGTTAAGGTCATATGATCCTTTCCCATCACTGATCTTCCAAGCAAGTAATAACTTTCCCTTCCTAAATCGAACTAATCTTTTTAACTCGGTGTGGCAACATTTATGAGTTGAGGAGACTGATAAATGGTAAAATAGTAATTTATAACTCGAGAAGGTTTTAATCGCAAACGTTAGCTTCTGTGTACCATTAATGGCTAATTTTTCCTCCCAAAAAAAAAAAACACCAGTACTTCGAAACCCAGTTCGTCCTTATATTGAAAGAGCCCACTGGTGCTTTTATATTTCTATATTTTTAATTTCTTTGGTTGAAGGAACAATTTTACAATATTACTATCTTATTCAAACTGACCATGCAGAATTTCAACTACCCGCAGATACTCGCTGAAGCATAGACATTTGCACAGTGCTGCTTGACTGCCCGACACTGAATCTGCGTAACATAAACCATTTTAGTAGATGATTCAAACTAATATGATCTACACTCACCAATTAATAATAAGCAAATTTTTGATTTTTGAATGAGGTCCATCATACGCATGAAGTCTTTTTGCAACAGACGCCATTTTGTCTTTTGACTGCCCCACACTAATTCCAGAAGATACCTTACATTTTCAGGAAGTTGTATCTACAATTAATATTCAAAATATATCTTTTTCGAAAAAATAGAAACCGATTTTCAATACAACGCACCTAAAATATCAGATTTTGAATTTCCATTTAACTCATTCGCGATGAAACACTCGACTTGACATTTCTGATTCCAAAAATTTTTGATTCTGTCATCAAAATATCAAATTTCAGCCTAATCGGTCCGGCGGTGAAAATTCGATTCGAGCTACTATCGGGTGTTCTGCTAAAGAATAGACAGGCGCTTTCTAAAGAATAGTTTACTTGAAAGTCTCCTCACCTTCACTTATTTCCCACTTAAACCCATCCTCGCATGAAATAGTTCAGCAACATCAGGCGCCTGCTAGTATGTTCTTAAAACTGATTTATGGCCGAAAATTTACCAAATTATCGAATATTAACCGACGAACGAATGTAGTGCTTCTTAACAGTCACTTCAAACTAAAATGCATTAAATGTAATTGAAAATATGCTTAAATCTAATTTTTCCTCAGCAATCAAATAAAGCCCCGGAATATAAATTCTCAGACCAATCGGTTAGATTTCGGTAAAATAGTGCTACAATCGAAGATCCTAATCGTTTTTGCTATTAATTGAAAGGATCAAAAAGAAATTTCACTAGGTTGATTTATTTTGACTTGGATGACATTTGTCTTTTGACACAAAAACATTCGTTTAATTGAACGAAGAAATCATTCAATTGTTAATCGGACTTCTCTTTTCTTTCAATGCAAAGTATTTACTAGTCAGCTAATGACTGTTCTTTCCTGTTTCACTTTCATCGAATTTGTTACATGTTCCCCATGCCCTGTCTGTGCACGCTGTCTTACATACTATCTGTAATGATTTTTCTGTCTTAGTTCACGAACGAAGTCGGAACCGACCTCTCATCGGTTGTAGATGTTAAGTCTGAGTCGTGCCAACGAATGGTACCAACCGGTCAACCAATCCGTGCACCGTAATCCATTTTCGCGGTGGCTGCTTGTCGGCCAGCTAGATCGGAGAGGATTTCGGTCGCGGGTCTTAAAATGGATTACGCTCATTTACAATTTTTAGCCACCATTAAACGCCCGTTTCAAACGCGTCGAAAACACAATCATACGGAGAAGAAACCTACTTTACGTTACTCCGTATTTCTTCATTAATCCAGTCAAAGTACAAAAATCTAATCTCCATTTCGCGTTCCCGAATTTTACCGACGCGGTACCGAAAAATACACTACGTTAACGTGAAACCGAAGAAAGCGACGCTAAAGAAAAATGCAAACCAACAAAAGGTACCGCGTACCGCGCGCGACGCGAAACCGACCTCAGCGGATTTTTTCAAATCCTACCCTCTCGACGGCATACTTACCCTGCACTCTCACTGACTCTGGAAAGGACGGGCCACTGGAAAGGAAAGTCGTTGTTAAATTTTAGCAATTCATATTATTTACTCCAAGAAATTAACTTTACGATACAAGCTTCTACAAATGAATAGATATGTAGAGACAGTATAAAGGTATCTTTAATTAATTTATATGATTTAACAATAATTTTGCTTGTTTAGGTTAAGGTAAAATAGATGCAAATTTGTTCATTAGAAATTGATAGTAACCTAAGCATTTAATGCATTAATGCAAACTTTGAATGTATCAACGATCAACAAGTTTTTGCTCTCGTCGCTATTATGAGAAAACTAATAATTTATTTTCTCGTACTCTATAGATGTCAGTATATTCTTAAATAAACGAGTACATTACAAATTATTCTATAAACTATTTCTGTATTCCAAGCTTATAGTATATATTGGCACATATAAAAGCCGAGTACCTATGCAAGTAGGTAGAAACGAATTATCCGCACGCTAGGCGATTTTGGGGTTTTTATACTGTATATGCATACATGCAATTTAAACCTAATAACAGTAGAGTTCCCTTGGCCAGGCTGCGAAGGGAACTCTACAGGGAGACGGGAGAGCTCACCCCGGATAATATAGTTGTGGTGATGCTCGAATCGGTTGACAAATGGAACCAGGTGGCACATTATGCTCGGGCAGTCCTAAAATATAAAAGGGACTCACAGCAGCCGGAGGCACTGGGGCTGGGGGATCGCTCTTCTGGCAATTCCTCTTCCCCCCTCCCCTCCCGCTAGGAAAGGGACTCCCCAGCTTGAAGGCGCCCCACGGCGTAACAAAACGAGACCTGGCCCGAAGTAATGTGTCAAACGGTTCCAGGCTAGGTTCTCAGATTGACAGGGGAGGTGTTTAGTGGGTAGTCCAAAGGTATCCTCCATGGGAGTCCCACACTGCCAGACTCGGCGGGCATAAATGCCTTCACCTCCCTACCACAAAAAAAAAAAAAAAAAAATAACAGTATGTAGCCCCCTAATAACAATAGATAAAGCACAAAGTAAAAATGTTTTCTGATATACCGGTTCTACAATAGGTGCAAAAATGTTTACATTTATCGCTTTGATTCCGGACACTCGATTTAGGAAATTATTTCTCATTATTATTTGTATTATTTTATATTATTATTTGTATTACTTTATATTATTATTTGGGTTACGGGTTATTTATTAACATGGTTATTTTTAAGATCTTATATCATTACCGTTTTTCTTGATAGTATATTTCCGGGCTTAAATTTAGTTTCGGGTTTCTTTTTTTTCTTAACATGTCTTCCAAAGTTCTTTAGATTGTGTAGATTTACTTGAGCGGCAAGTGTCACTTAAAGAAAGAAGGATCTGATGCCGATTTCCGTTTCTTGATTAAATAACTCAAATAAGTCGAGTTAGAGGTAAATTTAACAGATGTTATTGACCTTTTGGGTTGCAGTGCATTGTGCTTTTAATTCTAATTAATAAATAATGATGTAACTTAAAGAGCGACTTTCGGTATATTCTCTTCGTTTCCAACTACCTTCCGCTTATGACTTTGTGAAACATATAATAGTTATAAAATTTATGTTTTATAATTTTCTTCTCTTCTCCTATACTTTATCAATTATTATTTTACAACTTGTCTTTGATCGATGCACAGTTAATAAAAGTATAAGTCTTTGAATTATTTTCAAAGATCTAGAAACTTAGAGTATCCGAACCATTTAATATTTTTGAGATTGTTGAAGATGTCAAATGAACGACGTGACGAGTCTGCTTCACTATAAATTTCTGAACAGATCACAATTACATGTAATATGCTTCTACAATTTGGTAAATCTTATTCATAAAGTAGTGACTTTTGGTAATTATATTACGGTTTTTATTTATTGAGTTTAAACTTCTTAGTAGAGCATATATTTGATAATGAGGGTGGATGATTTAATTCAACCATTGCAGCCAAGTTGATATATAAACAAAATGTTACATGCATAAACTGGTAAAGAAGTTAGCACAGCAAGTATTGTCAAGTCAAATACTCACTGCCTTTGAAAATGATTTGTTCCTTTGTGCCAACATGTTCAGGTGAACCAGCTGTCTTCTGATCCTTTTCTTCGCTGTCGTCACCACTGACGACCACTTGAAGAAAACCTGCACGCCAAACAACTGTTGCGTTTGCACTTCCGACTGTGGGTAGACACGATAGTGGTAGTAAGTGCTCTGTTGACTGACTTCCGTCGCTGTGATTGCCGACTCCAATCCAAACAGTGGCCGACGTTCCAACATGACACAATTCACCAGTACAGGTTAGGATATGGTCGTGTCATCGCAGATGTATTGGACGATGAGATGATCCGGGTAGCAGGTGATGGAAAATTCTGCAGTCGTCAGCCGTTGTGTCGTTGAGATTCTTGGAGGAATTTTCAATTGTGACGGTAGCGCGGAAGGGATTTACAACTTGCAATCACAAGAATTACGACACGGTTTTGATATATTGGTCAGAGCACTGTGAGACGGAATCAAAGGAAAAATTATTGCCACTCACTAAATCATGCACTAAACCTTCCACTTTGCCTCGGATGACACTTACTACTCCCACACTCTGCTACCATGTGGCTGTCAATTCACTTTGACATCCCACGACAAAACTGACGTGGGATGTGAAGCCGTCACAACCAACATGAGATGGAAAGTCACATGGCAGCAAGGTGTATTGGTAGTGGTCGCCGCGGCGTCAAATGATTCATTACATATCTCACGCGCTGGCAAGTCCCGTTATTCAGAAATTTGTATGAACTAACCCTACTTGTTAGTAATTGTTTTAGGGACCAGACTCTACGTCTTACACAACGTTTTGCCTGCGCAGTCAAAAGGTAACAAAATTCAAAGAGCGTCCAGACGGTGCACATCTTTCCAACTTCTTTGCGCAGCTCACTGATATTTAAGCCCTACCAGCTCAAATATCACTGCAACTGCACAGTTCTATACGCAGTTCAAAAAAGTTGCATTTTTCCCGTCCACATGCAACATTTTGCCTGCAACGTTTTGGTTTGCGCAGGCAAAATGATGTGAAAGACGTAGCGTCAGGACCGGGCCTAAGGTTCAAAAAAAAAAGATAAGCGCATTATTGATTGGTTTGTGAGTAAATGACATAAAACATTTCATCAATGTTAACAAATTAATAACGAATGCATGGACATTTTATATGATTTCCATCGGCAAATGTAATTACTCCACTCTCTGCATGACTTTATCATCGTTTATTCAATTATTCAAGATGATAAAAAATGCTCTGATTAACAAGGAACAAAGGGGTGTATATACACCTACTCAAATTTTTCATGTGTATGCATTGATCATAAGATTGTTCCTTTTTCATCAACTTCAATAAATTAATAATCGATGATAATGTCATGCAGAAATTAGAGTTATTATATTTGTCGATAAAAAAAGAATAAGGTTGTCGTCAACACATGCAAATAATCCACTTCCTGCATTGCATTATAATAGGGAAATGAAGTGGCCCTATGATGATTTGTTTATTGTCTCGGGGTTAGAGCACTAGTCGCACAAGCAGCAGGTCCCAGATTTAAGTCGCTAACTTTAAATCAATGACTTTAAAAAGTTACCAATTTAACAGTAAGTAGGAGATAAAAACCTCATTTGTCCGCAAGTGACGACAACGGAAGCGCTTCCCTCTAAAAATTCACTAAAAAATAATGTAGAAACCCGTCTTTCCAAGTCCCGCTGAGTTAGCTGTATTGCAGTTGCAGTATGAAGGAAAAAAAATAACACCTTAAATTTTTAGTAATACGCTTACTTACTTAGGAAACCCGGATTAATTTAACCTGCTTTTTAATTCACGTTAATTTACACGAACATCTTATTTTATATTATAATACTATAAATATGACCCAGTGGGATTAACAATCGTTAATCAAATGAACGATTGATGATTAATGATTACTAAAACTAATCGCGATTACGATTAACTATCTTAATCTTGATTAATTTAATCGGGATTAAATTAATAGATTAAAGTTTCAATCGATTGATTAATCGATTAATGCCAAGTCTGGCACAAGCTAAAGAAAACCAAGGCCAGAAAGGACCGAAAAACGATTTATCTAAAAAAAATAATAAGTGAAAGCCCGCAATATTTTATGCAGCAAGCGCTTTATATTATGGTTTTTGCCAAAACATAACAAATCAACTCGTCTTTAACGGTCCTTTAGATTTCAGCTACAAATAAATTTATGCCAGCGACGTAGCTGCACCACAACAAGCAACGCTTGCCAGCAGTCAACGCAACAGTGATCATATTAAGACAGTTAAAGTTATCCAAAAACACTATTATTAATAGTATGGCAGTAGGATTTGTTAATATAAATATCGTGGAGTTGTATGGAGAGTCCTTTTTTCAAAAATAAATTCGAGACAATACTGTGAACCGACCAATAAAGTTAAGAACACAAGAGTCATGGTAAACAACATACACTAAAGATTTAACTGCTAACATTTTTAAACCAGCACCGTATCAACTATTTCTTCGCACAAAAAACTAAACAAATAATCGAAATTTTAGTTGGTAGTCTCAGGTCAATCGATGTTAGAACTATCGCTTTAACTGGAACAAACAACATATTTGCTTCTTCTATTCGAATCAAAAATTTAGAGATAATTAGCGATTTATCCCTTTCGCTTGAAAGTGCGAGGAGTCGAACAACAACCGTGCCGAGCAATCCACATGAGTTGCCATCCAGCAACCGCAGCTGCTCAATGTAATCCGAGCAAACAAACCGGGCGGGGGAAACAGGTGCGATGAAAACACCGTTTCATCGCCAACGCAGCGGGATTTCTTTTTCGTCGTGCAAAAGGATCGCGGTACTTCTCCGCCAAAATAACCATTGGTATCCATTAAATTTCGACAAAAACAATTGAACAAATTGAAATTGTTGCTAGGATAGTGAAAAGTATGCGTTTTGCGGCCGCCAGGGGTGGGAAATTTCGGTGGAAAGTGAAAAGACGGTGAGTTGTACGAGATGGCAACGGCACGTACGGAAAAAATGACGGAACGATCGAGTTTGCTGTCGCTTATTGGTGCGGAGACAGTTTTTTTCCGTGGCACGAACTCACCCGCAGTGTTGCATGTGGAAACAAAATTCGGTGAACGGACGTGGAAAACTCCCGGCACAGGGTTTACAGTCGCGGCATAAATAGTCTGTGTGGTCTAGTGATTAAAGCATGAGACGCATAAGCCGAAGGTCCCAAGTTCAAATCTCGTTGGGAGCAGCGTGATTTAGTTCAGGGAATTTTTCGGACAGACTATGAGTGTTCGCTCAGTGGTGATATGTACTAATTTAATCAGATATCATAGCTGAGCAGGCACACGGGAGCACGGTACTGACCAAACCAACTTCCGAAAAAATCAATACGATCATGAAAATGAGATACTCTAACTATCTCTAAGCGAAGGCCCGAGAGGGGCTGTAGTGCTACAAAGAAGAAGATAAATATTGACGGGAGACAGTTTTCCAATTGATCGCGCGGACAAGTTGGGGATCGGGAATTGTAGTATTTATTGGCTATGAGTGTTACCCGCTTGTTGGAAAACTGGCAGTTGGTGGGAAGTCGGGCTTTGTATTAAGATCCACCAAAGGCTTCAAAAATTTTTCTTCCTGTATTTGTTTATTTTTCTCACTGGTAAGAAGTTTATTGGAATTTCGCTCGCAAATTTAGAGTCCTCATCAACACAGTCTATGTAGTACTGTGGAGACTGTTCAATGTAGGTTTACCCGCTCTCTTCTCTTTAAATTTCGCATCCCCTATTCCCCTTACAATGATCGTCTATTCCTCTTGCACATTCTTTAGTCTCGCGTCGTATATTTCTTAACGAATGCTTGCTCTTTAAAATGAACCACAAACTTTTACCAATGAACCTCTATAATGAGATATCCACCTATACTGCACAGCGCTCAAGTAGATCGACAATGATTTTTAACGGTCCCTTCGCCAGAACCAATATGTTTTATTTTTTGCCATTGGTACGTTTGCCACGTAATCACAACTCTCTTGGTCTTGGTCCGATACCTCATTCTTTTGCGCAGTATAAAAATAAACTCAGACAATTATTTCTTCTTTATAGTTTTGTAGATTAACTTAAGCGTACTCTCTAGTTTTAACTTTTTTGCTTTGTAATCTAATTTTTCTAGTTTTGTTTGGATATGTATTGATTGATTATTTCTTTGATTACTTTTACTTTCTCTATATTATAATAGGATTTTGCTAATCCGCATATAGAATCTTGTAAATAAATAAACATGAAGTTAACCGGTTCGAGTAGAAGAATAGTCGCGGCGGAGTCGAGTTTGGCGCCAGATTTACATTCTTGCCCGAACGGAGGAAAGAAACAATATATAGTTTTACAAGTGAAGAGAAAACACGTTTATTGCTTGACACTCTATTGAAAAACAATTGACCCGAGTCTCAAGTGAGCTGGGCTTTTTATAATATTCTTAATTACATTCCGTTATAATGCTCTGCTTATCTTAAACTTGTTTTGTGAACGACATATAGTTGTGTGCGTGGCATTAGTGCAGCCGATGACGTAACACCTCCCCACAAAGTCTGAGGACTATTATTAGTCTGAGGGACTGATTTAATTTGAATTTTCAAATTTTTGTTTTTTATTTAAAATATACGAAGAGGATCAGTAATACCACAGTTAACCCGGCGCCAATGACGTGAAAAAAATTACATCGTCAATGACACTGGGTCAAAATGACCCGATTGGTTTTATTAACGAATTTTTATAAAATTCTAATAAATTATCTAATTTTAATTTAATTTATTAAATCTTCTCGCTTTGTCAATAAAATAAAATGATGAAAATACTAACATACTTTGTAAATAACTTTTTTATTAATTATTTCTTTATCACATGCAAATTCAACTTAAAAAATATTTTTCGATTTTTTTTTACAACAATTGTCGGAAAACTATTTGGAATAATGAACATTGTGAATTCAGGAAGAGATCATATAAACTGCCTATATCAATAAAAAAAAATTAGTCTTCTGTTTCATCAATCAGTGACATGGAATTACTACAGTTTTCACAGTACGAAATTACGTGATCGGGGCATATGTAAATGTTACATGAATTACAGGTGTGAATTGTTTTTTATCCTTTTTGGATGGACATATTTGACATCTTCTGCGAGTGCCGGAGACCTTTTGGGAGGGTTCGCCTTGTTCTATACCTGTGAAATCCGCAATTCTTTTGCGCATCTGTCGAGGCAAATTAGTAAGATTTTTGCGCCAGAGCAAATGTTCCTGAACCATACAAAGACCTAGATTTTTCAAGAAGTGTCGTCTTTTCGTATGCATGTCATTATTATTAGCGCGATAAATTATATTTGCATTTATTCCTGCTATATTTAACATAGCAAAAAAGAGTGTCAAAGGCCATCTTTTTGAGTTTCTGCTAACATTGTACGTTGCACATAGTTCATCAGCCACATCTACTCCACCTTTGGTTGAGTTATAAAAAGTTATAATCTCTGGTTTCTGCTTATCATCTGTGCAGTCATCAATATGATCATCGTGATGTAAACTTGACATCAAAAGGACAACTTTGTTTTTCTTTGGGATATACGAGACTAGAGTTATCTCTTTTCGATGCCCGAAAGTTGATGAGTTTTCAGGTTTTCCTCTTGTTGTTATAAATTCAGACGGAATTTGCTTTTTATTTTTGCGTAAAGTACCCACAGAAGTAAGTTTGTGTTTGCACAGAAGATGAGATATCAATTCGTAGCTGGTAAACCAATTGTCAAATGTTACATTACGGCAAGACATAGAAATTGGCAATACAATACGATCAACCACATCGAATGGTTTGTTGCTGACTGAATATGGGCCACTGGGCTGCTTGCCGGCATAAATTTCCAAATTAACCACGTAGAACGTTTTCGCATCAACTAAAGCAAATATTTTGAGACCATATCTAGCTGGTTTAGACGGTATGTACTGTCTAAATTTACAGCGACCTCTAAATGCTACTAACATTTCATCAATGGTGCAGTTCTCTCCTGGCGCATACATTTTGTTGCACTGTTCGACAAACGTCTCAAAAAGTTCCCGTATGTGCGCTTAATTATCCAGCTTTTGTCTTTCATCACGTGTAGACTTATCATCAAAACGTAAACAGCTATGTATAAAGTAGAATCGTTGAATTGACATTGTGAGTCTAAATATTTCTACGCCAGTGCCATCTGTTTCCCACAAGTCATTCAAGTTTTGTCGATTAGAACGATAAAATCGGGCAATATATATAGAAGTCCAATAAATGCTTTTAGCTCACGCATTCCAACTTCACTCATGTATCTATGTTTGCTCACATCTGCGCATGCCGCTCTTCTTTTTTGGATATGAAAGTTGGTATATGTTCGAATTTTGCACAACATCGCACTATTCACAAATAAGTCCCAACATTCTGACACCGATTTGGCACTTTTAGCAGCTGGTTTTACACCAAGTGACTCCGTAATTATATTTTCTGATCTTGTACGTACATTTGGTCGTGCTGGTGCTCTTTCCCATCTTGTTTCATCTCTTCCTTTGAAGAACCGTTGTTGCAAAGTCAATAGATCACGATTATCCAACGAATCAGATTCTGTCTCACTCAAATCGCTTGCATCTTGCTCACTTACGCTGCTATCACTGCGTTCAGACAAGTGATCTTCGTTTTCGATGTCAGAAGCAGGAATCGGATCTTCATCTTGAGAATCTGACTCTTCTAATGCCGCCAAAATACGCTCCGGGTGGTTAGCGAGTGACATTTTTGTGAAAACAACTAAAAACAAACAAAAATCGTTAAAAAAAACACTGAACTCATAAATAAATGCATGTCACGAAAATACCACACTAACGATGACGCCGGGTCAAAAGTACCCACTTTGAGTTGTCGCACGTGTATCTCACTGGGCGGGTGGCATTGCACTGAATGCAGTGAAGTTGCAGGTAGAGATGGAATGTAACTTCAGCTACACAAGCATTCAAACGCATAATAATTGTAGAAAATAGACTATGACTGTTTAAAATCTCCTCGGGTCAATATGACCCAGCGTCATTGGCGCCGGGTTAATATTATGGTTACTGAGGTTCCCATGATTGTATGAATTTTCTTTTCATATTTTAATTCTGTAATTTGCTTTAAATTATCTATCAGAATCTTTTCAAGTTCGTTAAAAATGAATTGCTATGATTTTTCTTTTCTTGCTATTGGTATCAAGTTATTATTTTTGTAATGCTTTTTTTTAATTCTGTATTATAAAGTTTTAATGTGCAATCATTGAAATTGATCAGATATTTGCCTTCTAAGTTCCATTGTCGTTCATCACATGTACTTTCTATTTTTAAGTTTTTCTGATTAATAAAAATTCATCCAGGATTGATTTCTCAAACAAAAGCTTTACCAGTTACAAGTATGCACGTCTGGCTATTTTTAAAACATAAATTTGTCATTTTTAGTTCTTTTACATTTTTTTCATTGTTATAATCGTAATAAATTTGATTTACTTTTACAATAGCTGTCTCTTGAAATGATGCTTCTTTATTTTCGGAGTTGGGTATGGTTGTTCACATATAGGAATTGGTATTGATTATTCCGATAGGTATTCTTATCATGAGAATAGCAATTATTTATCATCATATTGATTAATGAGTACGTTAGATACTATTAATTTTAATTTTTCTATATTTATTTTATTTTTATATATTTCCTCTGGAGTGAGTAAATTTCTTGATATTAATTTTAATTTTGATGACATTATATTGTCTTGTAATATTTCAATTTTGTTTTGTGAATTCTGTAAACTGTTTATTAATTTAACATATGCAATTTCTTTTTCCCACTTATCTGTAATATCTATTATTTGTTTTCTATCTCTACGTATGTTATTTAATATATTCTCAATTGATTTTTTTTTTTAAATCGATTATAAATTTCAATATGTTTATTTGCATTTTCGATTACTGCATGTTTATTTGAATTTACAATTCTCCTTTGTTATTCTATTTCTTCTCTATCGTCATTGTCCATTACCAAAAAGTATTTTATAAATTGATCCTAATGGATTTATAACTCCTCTTTTTCTTCTAATACTTGGAATCAAAGTTAAGTATTGAGCTTGTATATTAATTATTTCGGTTTGCAAGGTCTCCTGAACAGAAAAAGGATAGGGATGTGATGCATTTTGAATATCATTAAAAACTTCTTGAATTAGGGACAAATTGACATAGTGTAATATTATTTTATATTTATTGACTAAATTAACTTTTTCCATTTTTATTTCTGTGTATCCTGTCTCTGTATCAATAGGTTCTACTGTCAGTAATGCAAATACGGGTAAAATTAATGTTATTATCACTATCTAGATTTTATCGGCGGCCATTGTCTGGAATAGAGATGTTTTTCATAGGTCTCTTTATCAATTGAGGGGCTAATTTATTTTTATCATATTTTACTTTCGTAAATCTAGGGACTATTTTGTTTCTAACAGCTTTGTAGTTCTTTATTTCTATCTGTGATCTATTTTCATTAAAATCTTCTCTCTTCTGGTTTAACTTTGTAATGATTCTTTCTTTCATTTGCTGTATACGTTCTTTCACTTGATTTTTGTCTACTTTTCCTCTTTCAATATCTATTGGTTTCTCTTTAGTTGTGGAATGAACTTGTCTATTATAAATCTCTAAAGTTTCGAATATGGCTTCTTTTATTTCCATTTTTAACTGAGAGTCTAATATACGTAGTTTTTCTAGTAAAGTTTCATGTAGTCTTTCTACATCTGCGTTACCTGTGTGTGTGTTTGGTTTGGTGAAGTGTGTTTCTATATTTTTGCTTTCAAAATATTGTTTTAAAATTACTTTGTTAAGTTCATTATCGGTTATTAGGTAAATTTCTCGAGAGAAATTTACCTATTGCGGAGAGCATCATATATATATATATATATATATATATATATATATATATATATATATATATATATATATATATGGGATATAACGAAATTTGTGACCACGATAGAGGTCGCAATTTTGCTTCGATTTTCACCAAATTTTCAGGAAAGGTGTATTGAGTAATTATCTCGGTTAAGTTCGTGAACCAGCTATATCGGCCCGGCAAAAACAAAATGGCGGCCATTTTAGACGAAAAATCGTGATTTCTGTTCTGACCAAAGTATAGCTCCGATTTGGATGAAATTTGGTACAAAGGTTCATTGCTATATGTGATGAATCTCACAATAAAAAATCCAAAGTCGGTACGGCAGAAACAAAATGGCGGCCGCTCAAATGTCGAAAAACGTGCAAAATTTTGTTGTTGTAATAGTGGTCAAAGCTTTCGACAGATTTTCATGAAATTTGATAACTTGATAGGAATTATAGGTATCTAAAGAATCACGTGAAAAAATTGGAGGTCAGGTTGCAAAAAACAAAATGGCGGCCAGTTAAAAGTCAAAATTTCAAAGGCTTTTTAAAGTCGCAATTTTAATCCGACATATACGAAATTCGGTTTCAAGATAGCCATTATTTAGGCCTACAGTCTTTGATATTTTGGTGATCATGCATGAGCAAATTTCAAAATGGCGGCCGTTTAAATATGCGTTTTTTTCAGGTTTTTGTGGCCCTCTAGCGGTCACATTTTCCGGCGGATTTTGATGAAACTTGAGATTATGAATCTCTGTACTATGTTCTTGTATTATGCAGGAAATTATTAAAATTGAATGAAAAATAAAAAAGTCGAAAATTTCAAGCCTAATATTTTTAGCTGCCATTTTCTTTAAAAATTGAATTATTTTGCCCTGTCTAGAGTGAAACTTCTATTTGAACGAGATAGTACATTGATTGATGAGTTCCTAGCATACAAAGATTTAAAATAATCCAAAATAAAATGCATGCATTCAAAATGGCGGCCCCCAAAGGTCAGAAGGCAAGCGCAATTCGCTATTTTAGTGCCAACTGAAATAATGAATATTTTTCATGATAACGTTTTAAATGACTTTACTTGATAGAATTTATAAACCAGACCATTTTTAAGATATTGTAAAATCTTTTTAACAATCCCCTAAAAAAATTTTAAAATCGCGACTTGTCTGTCTTTCCGTCCGTTTGTTCGTGCGTCAAAACAAGTTTTCTCGCAAACCACATGAGCTAGAATGAGGAAATTTTCTACGTAGGTCAAAAGTGGTGCCTCTTGAAATTTGCAGTGCAAGAAAATATTTTAAGGTATTTTAAGGGGGGTCTCCCCATACAGGGGGGTGGCATACAATTTTTTTTATTTCTGTAGCAGCCAAGATTCTCAACAGATTCCGTTGAAACTTGAAATTATAAGTTATTAACGCAAGTTAATTTAATTTAATTATGCAAATCGAATGACAAATGAAAAAGTCGAAAATTTACAGCTTAATATTTTTAGCAGCCGATTTCAATAAAAATTGAAATGACGGCCCTCATAGTTCAGAAAAAAATTGAAAATGTATATATTAATGGCAACGCAAGTGCTGATTAAACTTTCATGGAAATCTTTTGAAATTAACTATTCGAGCTATTTAAGCCTTCGTGTGGTTACCACTGTGAACTGTGTAAACAGCAAATGCGAGAAGGGCGAAACCGGTATTTATATGTTTACAACAATTTATGATCCGCCGATTTTCAATATGTAATCCATACGTATGCAACTCAATTTAATTAGCAAAATATTTGCGCCCGATAAAAGGTCTCTAAGAACGAACGTGGCCAGATTTGTTTTATGTTAATAAATACCCATGTGGTACTACGAAAATTGCAGAAAGAAGTTGAGTAGTAGGCAAGCCAAATTTTTTTTCGAAGCTTTATGCTACATACGAGAAATTTACCTTTCCGGCTGGTGCTGCCAACGGGGATTTTTATTTTATCAGGTCTTCCTATTACTGCGAATATCATTCTTAAGCCTTGTCGTATATCTATATTATTACGCGTGGGTAATATTATTCCTGATGCGAATTTTGAAAATTTATCTATGCAAGTTAATACGTAACTATTTTTGACGTGTAAGATGTCGACGCGTACAATTTGTCAGATATCTGTCGGAGTTTCCGTGATATTAAATTTTGGTTTAATTGGATTTCTATCATTCTTGTTTAAGTTACAGTGTTCGCATATGTTAATGAATCTATTAACATATTTCTTTAGATTTGGATAATACCAAGTTTTTCTTAAGCCTTCATAATTTTCATCTACTACTGCGTGACTTGTTTCTTTTAAATGATAATTTTTTATTATTTCCATTAATTGATCTTCATTACTTGGTTCTTTTAACAATGTCGTTACGCGAATACAGGGTATTTGTTTTAAATCAAAATTATTAATTAATAGTTCTTGAATTTGGTTATATTTATTATCTGATATTACTGTATAAATTGTGGTTTGTCTGTTATAAAGGAATTTTCTAAGTTTCTCTACTAGCTGGTCATTTATTTCATTTTCATTTATTATTAATCGTCTATGACAATGTATTCGTAAATATGATTCTTTAGAGTTGGTAAGCAATATTTGTTACGAATATTTATTTATGTAGGTATCTTTAATCAGTATATGTTCACTTGAATCCATCTCAGCTGAATGTTGTGTTGGTCAGGCCCGTGCGCAGGATTTTCGTTTGGGGGGGGGGGGGGGGGGGGGTTTGGTTAGAAGAAATAAAAAATATATAGAAAAATATTTTTTTTTAATGCATACCTCCATTCCCTTTCACCCTCTCCATCACACCTTCTTCGTCGCACAATGCTCGTGCGGTCCGCTCTTCATATTTCGTCGTTTTTTCAGATGTGCCACCAAGACAATGTATAGAACATCGGTATGAGGGGGCACACCAAAAATAAGTGAAGTCATCCTGTTAATCCTGTCTTTTCTTATTCGTGGTCAGCTCTCAGAGGTAAAAAAGGTATAAATTTGACGCAGTCAAAAAAATCTGAGTTAGGGTCAAATGCTCCTTAAGATGCTAGGTTGAAATATACTGTACTGAGATTAAATTGTAAGAGTAGCTGTTTCTTGAAGAATCTCGACGATAGGGTCAAAAAACACTCTAACATACTATGTTGAAATTTCCTGAACTGTAATTCAATCGTTATTCATTAAATGTTCCTTTGTATTTCTTGGAAACCATAAGTGAGCTTGCTTCTTTAACTGATTGTTGTGTGTACGCAAGGCATGATTTGTGGCGTCGTTCTTTAGGCGATCTATTGTTGCAAAATGTATTACCAATTAGTTTGTATTCCTAGCACTGTATTGATTCTTTTATGATGCAGGTTTAGATTTAAACACATGAAGATAAACTTAGCTCTCTCCATTACAATGAGTTGGTTAAAATTGAATGCATTCCATGATTGGTACACTAAATTGGTTGGCGTGACTCTTGGGAGATTATGTAGATTTTTATATGCCGTGGTTAATATTCTGGAGGTATTAGTATTTTGCTTTGGTGGATGACTCCAGATTGCCACTCCGCACTGTAATTTCGACAGTAGGAATGCATTTTGTACTAGTAGTTTGATATTCTTGCATAACCCTTCATATCTTCGTGCCAAGTCAATGATAGGCGCTAATTGCCTCCTTACGTTGTTTATATGCGGGAGTCAGGTTAGACGGTGGTCGATGGTTAGGCCGACCCATGATATTTAAATTCAAGCACGCTTTGTAGCTTTTCACCGTTAATTGTTATGTCAATACGTATGTCATCCTTGTTGTTTTGTTTAATAATAAAATTTTGTCTTTGAAATATTCACCGCTAGTTTATTATCATTAACCATAGATTGTATGTATTCAGATCCTCACTAATGGTGATACCAATCGTATTCTTGTCACGTAACGAGTAAAGAAGTACTGTTTAATCAGCATATAATGTATAATGCCCATTTAGTCTGCGTGTATTCATTTTAAAATGCTACACAAATACATATACATGTGACGATTGTCATGATAAAGATCCTTAAATATTTTAAACATTATTAATTTTAATTAATTCGTCTTTATCCGGGTTAATTTATGCTAACGTCAATCGAAACTTCTACATTACAAAATAAATTCACTTCTCTTTTTTGTTTTTTAAAGTAATCTATGGTTTTGCAAAAACATTTAAATTTATGTCAAGTATTTTGATTTAAACAGAGTATAACTTTCTAATAAATTTTAAAAAGCCCATTCAAATTTAGAGTCGATTTTTCTATCAAATGTTGTAATTTGAGTTATTGATTCAATAATAATTTAATTGCTTTAATTCAAACAAAAACAATGAAATATATGTTCAAAAATAGTAATATTTTTATTTAAATCATTGTAGATCAAAGCAAAATGAAATCTTCTTCGTAGCACTACAGCCCCTCTCGGGCCTTCATCAAATACATTACTGCATATGACAAACGTTCACGGAAAATAATTTTAAATTTTTACTCTTTTAATAAGCTGATGCGCCAAGGTACAGAAAAGAATTCGTTCAGAACTACATCAACGTTTACGCTTATTTCACGGTGTATGTTTAGAGAAGCCAAACCGTTTAAACGATCTTCTCTCATTGTTGACCTCAAATAGGTTTTGAGACGACGTAAAGTCGAAAATGAACGTTCGTTTGATGATGTGGTGACCGGCAATACTGCCATAATTTTTAAAAGTTGGTATACATTTGGAAAAGCATCCTTATTACAAATATCGAGAGCTTCCAATAAATTAAAAACTGCTTTATCTGCTATGCGGCGTCGCCAAATCTTGACTTCATTGATCCAAATTTCGGATGAGTTGTCGTGCAGAATTGAAATGTATGTTTCAAATAATTTTTTACACGCAACCTCATTTAAACTCTTCATTTTCTCAGGAAACAAACATGAGAAGTTTGACAAAATGTTACGATGTTTTAAAAACCGATCTTCGAGGTGGGTTATGAAGAGATCAAGATATGGAATAAAAATAGACACACGATAGTAATCTTCAACGTTCTCACTAATAATATTGCAGCGTGCGGTTTGACGAGATGTGATTCTGGGTTTCGCAATAGTTATATCATATTTTTCACAAATTGTTTCAACTTTTTGAAAAATTGTGTTGAAACTTTCAACTGAATGTTTTCGACTACAGATGAGTTCGTGCCTCGCGGCGTCAGCTAGTGTGATGGCTTCTGCTAAATCTTGATTTTCCGTCTGCAAGGTTCGGCTCAATGATAAAGTTAAAGAGTGCACTGAATGGAGTACCATAGTGGAAACTTGAAAATTCCCTGTTTTGATTGCAGAAAGCAATTGGAAAGCAGAAGATGAAGTTGCTGCATCTTTCCAAGCTGAGATAATTTCCAAAGCGTCAATTATCGCCGGCTGTAAATCACAATATGTCGCTATGCACTCATGCCGTTCCACCCATCTAGTTGCGCAAAACTTTTTGAGTTTTTTTTTCTCTCATCTCCCATATACTCATTCTTTATCAAAGAATCTTGCAGAACAAGCTGTCTTTTTGGAGTGTTAAAAAAATTGTAAATACTTTGAATGCAGCCAAGACAATTTTTAATCGCGGGAATGTCACAAGCTGAACAGACCGCTAGATTGAAACTGTGGGCCGCGCAATGTGAATACAGTGCCAATGGATATATTTTTCTGATATATGCTTGAGTTCCGTGAAACTCTCCACTCATTGTTGCTGCGCCGTCATAACCTTGTCCGAAAAAAAACGTACAATCAATACCAGAAGAGCCGAGAAAATCTAAGATAACTTTCGATAATCCTTCTCCAGTAAAATCGACAGTTGGAATGAAGGATAGAAAATCTTCACGAATCTGAAATTTTCCATCAGATGTGACTAAATATCGAACACAGATTGAAACTTGTTCGATGCCTGAGATGTCTGCACATTCGTCTCCTAAAATCGCAAATGCTTCTGAATCATTTACTTGATCAATTATTTGTTTTTGGATCAAAGTATGACATATGACAATCAGCTCGTTCTGTATACGATTACTAATGTACATTGCATTTTTTGAAGAACTTTTCATTAAATTCTTCAGCTCAGCATCACTTTTTGCCCGATATCTCAAGAGGGCACGAAAATTACCGTCGTTGAACTCAGGTTCTTCGGAAGCAATTCTGCCAGTGTCTTTTGAACCACGAAGTGCTAATCCCTGACGTCCACAAAGAATCACAGTTTCGACTATGGGAATCAGCAATTTTCTGCTGTTTTCAATAAAGTGAACTTTTTGTTGACTTAGTTGTAAATCGATTGATTGAGCAGTTTTGTTGTGATGTTGCGATCTTGCTTGCCATTTTTCAATTGATGTTTTGTGATAGTCAAGTTGTTGATGTGTAATGTGACGCCTACGCCCGGGAATCGAAGTGATTCCGATCCCGAACCCTTGCAACCGGCCAGATGGATATGTCCTCGAAGTGCCAGCGGACTTCATCTGTCGTGCGGATATCGTTGTGCAGAAAATATTTTTTTTTCTGTCCAAATATTTAGATCCGTGGATATAAATATTTGAAATATAGAATTAATCCCAAACCCCGGCACATTTCGAGACATAGCCATCTGGAAATGCCCCTCCACCGTGGCCATCGAGAAAACTATGCCACTGGCGACAACTGGAGAGGCACATTGCCACCATATGGCGTGCCATTCCACACACAGATGTTTTGTCCGAGGCGACAACCGGGATTTTTGACAGCCACATGGCGGCTTCGTTTTTCGTTGCTGTCGTCTGCTAATCTTGTCCATTGTCGTGAATCGCAAAATTCGTGAAGTTTCTGTGTTTCCCGTAAAAAGTGGGCGATTGTTACATTAACTTCCAAGAAATGTTATAGTTGTACCAATTATGCTGGTGGTTAAGTGTACGAGAATCTCAGGGTAAGCTGGTTGTACGCGCTGAAAGGTTTCGGAAACAAAAGTTTGTGGAATTCGTGATCTGTCGCAATTGCATTGTGCGCGAGCTGCAAAGTACGAACGCAAACAAGGAAAACGTTGTGAAAATTAATTTGCAGAGTTTTTGTGCAAATCTGAGCAGCTCTACATAAAGAAAAGTGCATAATTGTTTGCAGTGGAGGAAACTAGTTCGTTTTGTGAAACTAATTTACACCTGCAGTGTGCTGTCTAGATCCTTTCAAGTGCTTTGCTACCTCGTAACATACCTTCGTGACGATCGTTTGTGTGTAGGACTCGGTCGGAGCGAGGTGTACGCAAGAGGGCTGCACGTGGAACATCCAACCCTTGAGAACTTCAACGGAACGTTGCCTCAGGCTGGAACAGATCGTGACGGTAGGGATGGTGAAGCAATTCGTATCCATGATATGTAAAATTTATAATTTTTCATGTTTGTAGCATCTGCAACCAACAGTACCAGTACCGAGACTACCATTGACAGGAGGTGTAAGGAAGCCGCATCGTTGTCGTCCCGGTACGGTTGCTCTTCGAGAACTTCGTCGTTACCAGGAGTCCACAGAATTGTTGATCCGGAAATCACCGTTCCACGCTTGGTTCGTGAAATTGTTCGCGATTTCAAAACAGATCTTCGTTCCCAATCAGCTGTTTGGCGGGGATCCATCGGCAAACAATTGGCATCATTTGGATCATCACGCAACTCCACATTTATGATTTGGACAAAAAGGAGGGAAGGTAAAGCGATCTCGAGGTATGTAGGTTTTGTTGTTCTGGGATAAAAACGAAGAACGAGGGAATCAGGATCAGAGCGGGGCCGGCTTCTAGATTTGTGTGGGATTGTATACCTGGGAGTTGAAATGGTTTGGGGGAAATAATAAGAGTCTGATTCGTCCGTTTAATTCTTCCTCCCGTGAACCAAATGAACATTGCTTTTAACTTAATAAAGCCACCAGAGGACATATCGCTAATAATACATTGCTGTTAACAGCGATTTTTCACCTTGAACGTTATCCTCTATAATTGGGCAACACAAAAATCCAGACATCGACTCTTTTCTTATTCAACCTTCAAAACTTGCAGTTTAAGTAGCATAAAAAAATAATTTGAAGCTTAACTTGGACGCAGATGAACTTTCACCGAATGAAAAATGAGGAAAAAATATTATAAAAATGTAAAATGCAACAACTAGCAAAGTAAAATCTAGAAATTTAAACAAATCTACAATGAAACTAGATAAAGCCATTTAGAGTTAATAGGCAATTGAGAAAAGATTTCATGAAGATGAAAATTTGTTTAAAAAAAAAAAAAATCATGATTTCATTGAGAAAAGTTCGAAGTAACAGAACTGTTATATATGATCAATTAAAATTGTGTTTCTATAGTTAACGATTTTTTTTGGCTCACTATCAATTAATAAACTTTTAAAATGTTTGATTTTGCAATCAAAGGAATCTTAATGATCAATTTTTTTACAACAATATACGTTAAGTGTTCGGTTTTAAGTTAATATTTAGTGTAATATAAACGCCTCACAATAAGCGTTGATGAATCTCGTAACTGTAAGAAATGTTAAAGTGGTAAATACTTAAATATAAAAAAGAAACAGATTCTAATTAAGGTTGCTTCGCATAGCAAATTTATTCTGCATTTTATTGGAGGTTTCTAAGGTAATGCGCGAATTGAATCACACAATTGTAGACATATTCATGGTAAAGATTATAAATCAATGGAATTCAGAAATGATATGTGATTATATATCCCCAATTTTTCCAAATTGAGATTATACATTGAATGATTTTGAATATAATGTAAATTTCGGCCGAAAACGTTTTGCGTAAAAAAAAAAAAAAAAAAAAAAAACAAAAAAATGGAACTGGATAAATGATTAAAATTATTTGGAAAGTAAAAATAATAGCTTACTTGAAATCATGTAAAGGACTATCTTACATGAATAGCAAAATCGCTGCAATAAAGTCAGAAGAAATCTTTTTCAGCATAGCACTCACTAAAATTTCTAGTGTCTCATGATTATGATTAAATTAATCGTTCAATAGCCTCTCTTCCCAAAATATAGATTAACATTAAAGGTATATGGGATTCATTAAAAGCAGACTTATCCCAGGCTTCTAATTAACCGGTGAACGGGTTAATAGTCATGTGTATTTTTATCGTCTAAAGGACGTTTTAACATCGACGTATCGACCCGTTACTTCTTTTCTTTTATCTTCTTCTAAGTATAGGGTCAAATAGAATCTTTTACAAATGCATTGAGTCGCTCACATAATGTAGAATTTTGTGCGCAAACACAATTTTACAGATTTCTTAGAAAGACATAAACTCCAGAAAATCGTAAATATTCTATAGCGGAAGATTTAAACCTGAAAAATCATGAGCGTCTTCAATAATTGATCAATTTCAAAATTCCTCATGGCTTGTTTTAATTTTTCAATAATACTAACTGTTTAATTTCTTTCTGAGTCCTCAGTTTTAATAATATAGTTGAAAAATTTCATAAATTTTTGAATAGTGGACTTTAAAATCAAACACAGATTGCAGAATACCTCTATCTCAAAACTTGAGAAGTATCTAAACTGCATCTTTACGATTTCAAGGTAAATTGAAAAACTAATTAAAAGCCAAAATAAATTTTAAAATACCATAGCACTGCATTAATTCGGCATTTATTCGAGTAACATCGACGAAATAAAAAAAAAAAAAGTCATTCCTTATCATACAGGAAGAGAGAAAACGAAGCAATAACTACTTAAAAACTCATATGCTTAAATATCTGCAACACTGTTATTCAAGAGCTTTGTATTCTTTCTTCGCATATCGTTAACGTAAAATCGATTCTAATTTACAATTGGAGCTTACCTATTGTTAAGTGGAGCAATTATTTTCAAAGTGCTTAAATTCAATTTGCTTGAATAGGTATAGCAGTGATATAAAAATATAACAACTTTAATTAACTAGTTAATGAAGGAATAAAGCAAATTTTACATTGCTCGAGAATCATGTAAATATGTGCTTGATTACATATCAAAATAATTTTTAAATGAACATTTGCTTATGAATATGTATATGATGTATAAATGTATGCATTGAATGAAATTGCCACCATTAAAACAGAATAAAAATTGGATAATTGATAAAATTGACACGAAAAATTAGAAATTAATATAGAAAAAAAAAAAAATTCATAAATGATGTAGTCTTTGCCAGATTTGTCTACAAAAAAAAAAATTAAAAGAGCCCTGAATTAATTAACAATAAAATTGTGGTATATTGTTATGTAGGCTTTGAAGTCTGATAATCTAAACTATAATTTTGTATCTTTGATTTGTCATAGATAAACGACTTTTGTTTTAGAGATGAAACTATTTTTTTCCGATGAATACAAGACCAAACCATTTTTGTAAACAGCTTGATACCAAATAGTGGGCAATTCAGAATTAAAGTAAATGTATTGATAGCTAACGGTGATCAGGTGTGAATTAGACACAGAATAGAATGCATTAACCAGTTGCGCTGCACTGACTAATGTGAAGCTTCATTTTTTTTAACACGGCTATCCAATTTTACTCGATTTTCCTACATTCGAAAACTGCCAATACCTGGCGATAAATGTTTATTATTTTTAATTGAAAAACTTTTAATCATTTCTCCACCGACCTTAGAAATCCTTCAATCAAAACAGGATCAAATACTACTCATAAGAAAATTTTAATCTTAATTGGCTAGATAATAATAAATAAAAGAAAATTGAAATTCCAATTCTAGTTTATCCAAAACGAGATATTGTTCATCAAATTAATGAGATAAATAAATTTGGAAGCTATAACAAAATTTTGATTATGAACAAAAAAGTCAAACATTATTGGTAAATTCTTGTAAATATTGGCAAAAATTTAAAATGAAACCAAGTTATAGTAGAAATAATATGAATTGCTAAAAGATAAACCACGACTTTCCTTTTCAGTGGCCCGTTCTTTTTCAGTGGGAACCGAGAGTGTAGGGTAAGTATGCCGTCGCGAGGGTAGGGTTTCGACAAATCCGCTGAAGTCGGTTTCGCGTCGCGCGCGGTACGCGGTACCTTTGATTGGTTCGTCATTTCTTTAGAGTAGTTTTCTTCGGTTTAAGTTCGAGTAGCATATTTTTCGGTACCGCGTCGGTGAATCGGTAACGCGCCTAGGGGATTTTGTAGCGTTTTTGATTTGAGATCTGTGGATAGATCACATCCAGAATTAACGTAATGTAGGTTTCTCGTTCTGGATGAGTAATTGTTGACGCGTTTGAAAAACGGGCAAGTTCAGGTGACTGAAATATTGTAATTGAGCGTAATCCATTTGGAGACCCGCGACCGAAATCCTCTCCGAACTAGCTGGCCGACAAGCAGTCACCGCATGAATGGGTTACGGTGCACGGATTGGTTGACCTGTTGGTACCATCCGTTGGCACTACTCAGACTTAACGTCTAGAACCGATGAGAGGTCGGTTCCGCGTTCGATCTGAAAGTAGAAAATCATTACAGATGTTTTTGAAAAGTTTCTAATGCCTTCTTCCAGTTGTCAAATGGTTGTGTTACCAATTTTCCGAGGGGTTGATCGTTAACCCCACCATATTGCACTGAAAATAGCACGCAACACTTGCAAAATCCTGCATTCATCATTTTAGAGTATGCCAACCATGAATATTTTAAAAGCCACTTCCTTTGAAATTTAAGATTTCTATCACCGGACGATGGAAATTCATAATTTTCAGGAGGAATATTGGGTTTTGATCCAAAGCTTTCAAACTGGATGCAGACTTCTTGATATAAAGTCCTATATCCTGAGGTATTAATTGTGGCGAGTCTAATCCAGACAAAAAAAGTTTTTAACTTTTTTTAGAGTAGCTAGTTTTTAATTAAAATTTTGCGCAAAAGTCTCGAAGGATTGAAATGATTTGACTGACAAGCATGTGTCATTACTTGTACAAAATCATGAATTTATGATAGAAAAAATGACATATTTTCAAACCTCTAAACTCCGAAATAAATACATTTCAGTTACTAAACTAAGCCCACTAACTTTTCAAATTTAAATACTCGAAAGCTGAAAAAGTAGAGTTTAAACTTTGACCTTTTTTATTTTGGATAATGTATGGCTTAAGCTACGCGAGCACTGGGTCGGTACGGTACGGACTTTTTGATTACAAGGAAAACTGTGGATTGTCCTGTCCCGACCGTAAAAAATTAGTGCATTTTTGTTTTTTTTTAAATACCATCTGTACCGTGCGTGCCGTGCGGTACCGATCCAGTGCGTTTCAGGCCATAAACTGTAGCTTTTACTTACATTATCATTTTCCAGTCGAGGTTTTTTATGGAAAAATTGACGGATACCATTTTTAAAAGAGTTGTCAGCTGCCACTTCCGCGAAAAGCAAACCGTATTTGATTTGTTGAGAATGCCTTTGAATCAAATTATTCACGCAATTCGGAGAATTGTTTACAGTCACTTGTGAAACAAACACGAATAAATTTATAGTTTTTCTTGCTTTCACATAAACACACTACACAGTTGAATTTGATTTTGTTTTGATTAGCTTTTTGTCCTTTGTCACGCGACTAAAATTTCATATCAATCACAAACCGCTTGCAATAGAAGATCTGTGTGTTGGAACAGAAGAGAGCCAACTGAAGTCAAAATTAAAGTTGTGCATTTTCTATGGGATTTTCCGTGCATTTTCTATAGGATGGCATTAGCCCTTTTGTTTATAGTGACCTTAAACTCTTAAGCCCAATGCACTAGCGCTATTGAACACTGAGTCGCCACAGGGGTGCCGCTGGCGGGGATGTACAAATACGCAGCGCAGTGCTGCTTTAGTTGTCTTTGGCAAACAAGGCAAACGTTGAAGCACTGAATGTACTAAAGGATATCTAATGTACTTTCCAAGTGTCCCATATGCAGCTATGCAACTTTCAAAAATGCACGTGTGTCCCAAGCTTTATTGAGCAGCACGGATGATATGCGTCGATACACCACACATCGCATTCCAAATAGCATTTTTGGGGCCCCTAAGCCAATGAATTATTAAAAAAATAAACTTTTAGGAAAAAAAAGAAAACCGACTTGAATATGCCGTAAAAAGATTGAAATAAACCTTTTGGAATCGGTGCCAAATCAGTTGTTCCCCGTTTCAATTGGTATATAACTTATTGCCATTGCCCTTTCAAAAACGGAGAAACTGATTTGGCACCGATTCCAAAAGATTTATTTCAATCTTTTTAGGGCATTTTGTAGTCGGTTTTCTTTTTTTCCTATTAGTTTACTTTATTTCACGCTTTTTAGTGACTATCGATCTATAGAAAGTATTCTGGCCAAAATCACCATTATCTATCCTCAAAAGATGTGGAGAAAGATATGGACTTAAAGTATTCAAATTTTTCCATCTAAGCTGTGAAAATCGCGAACTTTGACATAACATGTTATCCTACATATTTCCGTTCTCACCGAAATTAGTCCAATCCATACATACATCATTTTTTCAAAGAAATCGCCAAGTAATAAAATGGTCCTTCTTAACCGTAACAATCGTTTACGTTTATTCGATATCCATTGCCTTGGTAAAAGCTTTCATGAAAATTGTGCGATAGTTTAGTGAAAACTAAACTATGTATTTCCATATTCAACTTCAAAGTTAAATACTGTCGTTTCAGGACTCGGTTCCTGTCGATCTTTAATGTTGAAATCACTAATTTTAACTTCCCGAGCGAATTTTGTATAAAATTACCTAGAAAGTAACGAATCAAGTTTCAAATAGAATTAATTCTATAATTTGTAGTCATTCAATCCGTAATATTTCTTACAGGAACCATGCAAATTTTATGTATAACTACATCTAAGGATGTAAAAAGGATCTCGTAATGCGTTCATTGTCAGCCCGAGGACAAATGTTGATGGGAAAGGACTCATGAAATTTTCCACGAAAAATTTGCTCTTATTCATCTTAATTTGAAGCAATCAAACTACAATGCGAATTCATTTATTGGTTATTTCCGACAGAAATGATTGACACAAATGTACCGTTAACTTTGAAAATTAAGGATACTGATTCCTTTTATCATTCAGGATCAAAAGGTTCCAAAATACTTACAATGTTTCGTACGAAAGTGCACCAAATTCAATTTTTCGGCACCCATAAAACATATTTAACTGTTAATATCTGCAAGCGCCTTGAAAAGATTACAATTCTGTGCCGATATATTTTAGTCTAGTACGTTGTCTCTCTTTTGAAACCTTAACAATGAAAATTCTGATATGCGTCGAGCAGTTATGCCGAAAAATCCAGCTGTAAGTCGGAAATTTTCTTATTTTAACGGTAAATGTCCTTTACCATTATTTGATTCGTATGTCCTTAAAATGGGACCCTATAGAAAGTAAGTCCTACGCATTACTGAAAACAGGACTCTTTTATCTGATCCCGTTCAAAAGTTATGCGCCTACATACATAAAAAAAAGCAACAAAAAAAATATATGCGACGAACTGATAACCTTCTTACTTTTAGAAGTCGGTTAAAAATGCGTGTATGCCAAATATCATTTGAGTGCAATTGAGATATTTGCCTTTTCAACCAGCTGTGCGATTGGGGTTTATTTATTATTACAATATATTTATTCTCGAGATTTTATACGGATGAACATAAAATAATCCGCAATAAAATTAACTTGGGTCTTTGGGGGGGGGTTTGGGTGTTTGAACCCCCAAAACCCCCCGCTTGCGCACGGGCCTGGTGTTGGTAAAAAAGACTGTAAAGATATTAGTTGTAGTGGTAATTCTTCTACATTCATACGTTCGCTTGAAGTTGCTGTTCTATTTTCTAATATGGTTAAAATATTACATTCATCATTTATTATACGCGACAGGTAATCTACGGGTATATTATCTTTTCCTTTAATATATTTAATGTTGATTTTATATTCTCCTAGTTTCAAAATCCATCTTTGTATTCTCTGGTTAATATCTTTGCCCTTGTATTTTTTGTATAACCACTCTATTGGTCTATGATCCGTATATAAATTAAATTGTCTTCCGTAAATGTATGGTCTAAAATAATTTACTGACCAAACAATAGCTAGCAATTCTTTTTCGATTGTTGCGTATTTTCGCTCGTGATCATTCAGTGTTCTAGATATACGAGTATATGATATAGGATGTCGTGATTGACTTAAGACGACTCCTATGGCATAGTCACTTGCGTCTGTAGTAATATCAAATTCTTTTTTAAAATCGGGATGTTGTAAGACTGGTTCTGTAGTTAGGATTTCTTTTAATTTAGAATATGCTTCTACATATTCAGGGTCATTTATTTTAATTTTATTATCTTTTTTAAAATACTTCGTCATTGATACGGCTAGCTTTGAGTATTCTTTTATAAATTTTCTAAAGTAGCCCGTAATACCGAGAAAGGATTTAGTTTCCTTTTTAGTTTTGGGTATCGGGTTTTTTTGAATCTTTTCTATCTTCTCGGGGTTAGGTTTAATTCCCTGTTCATTAATTATATGACCTAGGAATGTAGTTTCTTTTGTTAGGAAATTACTCTTGTCTATTTGAATCTTTAGGTCTGCTTGTTTTAGTAATTTAAATATTTTTTCAATGTTGCACAAATGTTCTTCTAATGAGGTCCCAAATATTAGTATATCATCAAGATATACTACACAAATTTTATTTATTATTTCGGCCAATATCTCATTCATCATGCGTTGGAACGTCGCTGGTGCGTTCTTAAGGCCAAAAGGCATACGAAGATATTCGTAATGTCCTTGCGCTGTTGAGAAGGCTGTCTTCTTTATGTCGTTGGGGTGCATCTTTATTTGGTGAAACCCTTTTGCGAGATCTAACGTGGTAAAGAATTGACTACGACCTAGTTTATCCAATATGCTGTCCATATTGGGTATAGGGAACTTGTCGTTAATAGTTACAGCGTTAAGTCTGCGATAATCTATTGCCATTCTCCATTTTTTAATTCCAGAGTTATCTAACTTCTTTGACACCATTACAACTGCTGAGTTGTAGGGGGAGTTACTTTTTCTGATAATATTATCTTTTAGCATTTGCTTAATCTGTTTTTCAATTTCTTGCTCGTGTATTTGAGGATTTTTGTACATTTTTGAATAAATTGGTTCTTCGGTGGTTGTTCGTATTTCGTGAACAACTGTACTGGTAGCACTTAGTTTATCTCCTTCTTTATAAAATAATCCTTTATATTTTCTGATTAAACTTCGAAGTTTTACTTCTTCCTCATTATTCAGATGTTTAGTGTCTACAATTATTTTTTCTACTGGTTCCATTATATTTATTTCATCGAACTTGTATATTTCTCCTAATATATAATTGGTTTTGTCTTCTTCGAATGTTACTGTTCCTTTATTAAAATTTATTTCTGCGCGGAAGGCTTTAAGGATATCAGTTCCTATTATTGCCCGATATCGCTTATCTTCAAAATCCATTACTTTCCATAATATATTCGATTGTCTATTTGTTAATTCTTGAGGAGTTTTTATTATAGTTTCATCTTCGATTATTTTTCTACCTGCTATAGTATTTAATTGTAGTTTAATTTTTCTTTTATATTCATTATTTATTGAAATTGATTAGAATTATTATTTATAGGTGGTCTAAATTGGTTTGATTGATAAAAATATTGGTTTCTAGGTTTAAATTGAGGGATATTATTATTATGAAAATTTGGTTTTGCTTGAGGACTTTCTTTCTTTATATGGTCCTTTTCAATTGTTAAATGTCCTATTTCTAATAGTTTCTGGTATGCTGATGATATATTGGATACACGTTCTGTTCTTAACCATAATGAATCGTATGGTGATAACTTCTCTAAAAATATTCTCAGGAATCGTTCTTCGTTGTTTGTAGGTGAATAATTTATTGGAGGATTCGCATCTAACTTGAACTTCTGCATAATTTTATTCTGGATTGCTTGTAATTGGTAATATAAATCTTCAACATCTCTTGCTTGAATTCTTTCTGCTTTTTCACGCAATGCAGTGTACGTTTCTGGTATGCCACAATGAAGGATTAAGGCTGCTTTGATTGCTTCCCAATCTATTCCTATTACTGTTAGTCTGGCTTGTTCGACTTGCCCTTGTAGCTTTCCTACTAACACGCTGTATATGATCATCCTTTGTTCATCTACGTCTGGACTGAGGGTGATTATTCGTTCGACATGTTCTATGTAATTGTATAGTGAGTACCCTCCTTCGCCACTGAATACGGGTGATCGCTCAGCTAAGTTGAGTGATGCTGCAAAATCTAAAGCCATTTTGGATTAAAGTCTAACTGTTACCTAGTCAACTGATTTGTAGTTGCTGTGAAAATGCTTCTGGATTCTTCGTTTTCACTTTTCACTTGTATTTATTATAGATTGTAAATCTCGATTAGGTTTTGTACCGGTCTCTGTACAAATTTATGAGCTTTAATGGCTTGCTCACCTAATGGTCTTCGATTTGACAAACTTTTAACTTGAATCTATTAAATGATTACTGTTTATTACGGTATGAACTCGTTTTTAGGGTTTTGTACTAAAATACAAAACCCTATTGCAATCACGACCTGTGTCCGTCTGTCCGTCCGGCCGTCCGTCCGTCTGTATGTCACAGCACTTTTTCTCCGAAACTATAGAGGCTACAGCCATGAAACTTTGTGGAAAGGTCAGAAGTGGTGACCTCTTGAAAGTTCAAGGGTGGAAAAATTTTTCAAAGGGGTTTAAGGGGGGTCTCCCCGTATAGGGAGGTGACCCCTCAAAAAAAAATTTTCACCATTGGTAGTCGAGTAGGGTGTCATTGGAAAGGTCTTAATGAGATCTTTTCAAAACAAGTCTTAAAATTGCCTTCTGAGTACCGAGGGGGGCAGGGGAAGGGGAAATGTACGAACTTTTCGCGTACCCCCCCTCGCGATTGGACACCTTCCATCCGAAAAATCTGAAAAAAATCAAGAATGTAGGCCTTAATGAGTACAACAACAACAAATACATGAGAAGTCGAAATTCACTCAACTTTGATAGTAATAGTATGATTTATCGATTTTATATTTTCTTGAATAAAATCCAAACGGTACCCCTAAATTCAATAAAATTTAGCAAACAGATGACTTTTTACAAGATTGATCTTTTCTGAAAGTTTCATAAAGATCGAATAGTATTTAATGAAGTTATAGCGATTTGAATTTTCCTGTATTACTATGGAACAATATGCCCTGTATTACTATGGAAACATATGGCTATGGAGCCATATGCGCTTTTTATCGATTTAGACACTACAGCTTTGTTAGGATTTGCATGAAAATTTCAGGAATGATAGGTATCATGAAAATGAGAGCTCCTAGCAAAAGGGCTTTGTAACCATTCTAGGATTCGAAAAAATAGGCCATGAATCGATGATTACAGTACAGAGGAGTGGCCCCTGAAAAAAATTTCATGAAAGGTAGCCGATATGAATATCAACTGAAAATTCTCTATGAGAGCTTTTCAAAACAGTTCTTAAACTGACAGTTTTTGCTTCAGTGGGGGCTAAGGAGGGGTAAATACATGAAAAATGTGTTTTTAAAAAATCTGGAAAAATTATCAAGGGAGATATCTATGGGTATAAGTAAAACAAATACCTCAGAACTCAAAATTCGTTCAACTTTGTTAATAATAGTATGATCCTCGAATTTCACATTTTCTCCAATAAAATCGTCTTTGACATGTTTCTTGATTTTATTCGGTGCTGGTTACTGCATTTTGTAAGTTGAGTACAAAACCCTTCTGACATGAGCATAGGTCTGTCTACCCAACTTGTTATTATTGTAATCACTTTGATGAAGTTAATATTCACTTTAGTTATTTGATTCACAATTTGAGTTTGCAATTTTAATACTTTCACGAATAATTAACTTGTAGATTCCTTCACTTACGAATAGTTATATTATTTAACTATCCTACCGACTGCGCCATTTACATTCTTCCCCGAACGGAGGAAAGAAACAATATATAGTTTTACAAGTGCAGAGAAAACACGTTTATTGCTTGACACTCTATTGAAAAACAATTGACCCGAGTCTCAAGTGAGCTGGGCTTTTTATAATATTCTTAATTACATTCCGTTATGATGCTCTGCTTATCTTAAACTTGTTTTGTGAACGATATATAGTTGTGTGCGTGGCATTAGTGCAGCCGATGACGTAACACCAGCGTTATAGCGCGCGCGACGAGATCACAAATAGTGTGAAGGAAATGTGAATATCGCGGTCGTCGTGAAGGAAGGAGAATTGCCGCCCGGAGAAGTCATTCAAGGAATATATAGGTGAAGTTTGATTTGAAGTTGGGAGTTTTTTCGCGACAGTTGGAACGAAAAAAGATGCAGTGACAACTGAGCGAATTGCAGGATATCATTGTGTTGCTGCGGGAGGAGGACTTATTTGTTTGAAGGAGGAGAATATCGACGTAGAACCTTTTAAAGCCGAGTATAAGTCGGATTCCTACCAAATTATTTGATCAGATTTAAGTGACTAAATGTATCTTAAATTCAGCCTAACTGTTTTAAGTGGTTGCCTTTTATGTTATATAATGTGTCCCCATAAATAGAATAGTGTATCGAAAAAATACTTTCAATTAAAATAAATTTTAGTGAGATCAACGGATGCAGGAGCCGCCAAATTCCAATAATGAGCGCTCGTCGGAGGAGTGCGGTAAGTACTTTGTTCCTTTCTTATTTACCTGAATGCTCGAAATAATCAAAAAAAGTTTGTTTTTTTGTATTGAAAAATATATATATATATAAATATATTTCACGTATTTACAAAATTTTTATTTAATACAGACACTATTGAATTGATTGTCATTGTTTATTGACGGGGAACACTATTAAATGAATATGTTTGTTTTAATGATTCAATAATTAGTCAGAGCTCCATCTGTTGACATATTGATTCGTAGCAACTTCGCGTCATATAAGTTTCACAAAATAAGAAAACCGTGTAGAGGACTGATTTTGAAGTTTCTACGAATGAGGGAGTGGAACTGATATTTTCTTCGAGAAGGCTCATTTTTTGTGTTTCGCTCTTATAAAGGAAATCTAACAAAAGAAAAAGTTATCGTGTTGACTTTTATTATAAAATTCAGGTGTGGGGTACGAACAGGGATATTGATTTCAACAAATCATATCGAATTTTGATAAAATCGTGAACATTTTGTGGATATTTTTGTGATTTTTAAATTGTGGTGAAATACAGAAGAACAGACGAAAACAGATAAACAATAGCGAACATGTTGCGACGTGTGGACATAATTCGTGTGCTTACAGATTCCGGTGTTAATTTGTGATGCAGAAGCAATAGTGGCGCAATTGCGTCCAATTAATAATGCATTTGCGGGAGAAAGTTTCCGGGCTAATATTAATGTTCAAAATTATGTTGACCGTAAATTAGAAGATTGAAATTTGGCCGGTGGGCCACGTGTTGAAAACGGTGATGCACGAGATGATAATCAGTCAGTGCAAAGTGAAGAAGAAGAAATAGATCGTCAGATTGCCATTTTAGGTAAAAAAGAAGGGTTGATTAATTTACATCGTGCAATTGGTCAAGCTGAACGCCGTGAAGTACCTCAATTCGATTTTATGGCTTTGGAGGCAATGATTCATCACTTTTCGTTTGACAATACATATGATGTCCATAAATGGTTTGATGATTTAGAAGATGCATTCGCCGTGTGTGATCGCAGTGAAAGTGACCAATTCATCAGCACTTGTCGGTTATTAGATGGTACTGCTAGAATGCTTTTACTCGATGAATTTGGTAAAGTATTTACAATGCAAGAAGTGTTCCAGATGTTGAAGGCCTGTGCTATCAGACGAAATGTACCAGTGAAACGTTATGTTATTGAGATGCAAGAAATTGCATCACGTGCTGCTGTGCCCGAAACAGATTTGATTGATTTGATTATTGACGGTTTGAACGACAAATCCAACCACGTGTCAACTCGTATGTTATACAGTGCAACAAAACAATCAAGGAATCAAAAGCATTGTTCGATCGATATGAAAAGAAGCGACAAAGCAGCCAGGTGATTGCGAAGAACAGTAATGTTGGTGTTGTATCGTCAAAACCGAAACCGAATGTGCCTGCAACAATTAATACCAACAAGCCCACGTTTTTAAACGTACAAAATCCCCAAACAGTGCGATGTTATAATTGTTTCCGGTATGGCCATTACCAAAGTTCGTGTCCGGGCCCAAAACGAACACCAAATTCGTGTTTCACCTTTTCAGAAGTTGGACACGTACGCGCCCAGTGCGCAAAGCGTCGTTCAGTGGCAACAGCGGCGCTTGAAAATTATGAACAATCAATTTCAGAAGCGTTAGAAGAGACTCAATTGGTAAGTGTTGCCTTCGTTGATAAACAAAATAAGTGCACTGAATTAATTTCGTGTTCTGGTTTATTTGATTCTGGTAGTCCGGCTAGTTTCATTCGACGTTCACTTATTCCATTCAAACTTCGTGAAAAGACAACAACAACATCCGTATGTTGCATGGGCAATAGCAGATTAAGTACGTATGGTTTTGTGAGATGTAAATTTGTGTTTCGTGAACATGAGTTAATTTTGAAATTTATTGTTTTGCCAGATGAAGAAGCTGTCGTCCCATTAGTAGTAGGCCGTGACGTGATGAAAGTGATGCGGATTCAATTATCTCAGATGAAACCAAAAATTGAATATGATGTAATAAATTAGTTAAGATTAATAGAGAGATTCAAGCCCGAGCGCCACCAGATTTTGTAGTCAGTGCACTTACGTTGTTTGATTTATTTGAATCTCCAGTGTCGGAGATTTCAATCATAGAGAAAGTAAAGATTATTGATGTTGAACGGTCAGATGTAGGGCATAGTGTTAAGATTGAATCAAGATTGGTTAACAAAGTAGGTGTTAAAGATGCTTGTGAATTAGAATCGAACCGGAGTAATTTGAAAGTGGCAACTGAACAGGCGACAGATGCTAACGAGAAAAGTTTGCAAACGTGTTTGATTGAGACAGATGAATTGGCTCCGAATATTAATGAACAGTTGAATGAAGTCGATGCATGTGCTCTGAAGTTGGCAATTCGTGACAATTATATGAATCAGTTAACGGAAGCGTCAGTCTCGTATGATTTTGCTATGAAGATCAAATTAAAAGATGATACACCGATACACTGTCATCCACGACGATTATCATATGGAGAAAAGGTGTAAGTTCGTAAAATCATTGATGATATGCCAGCTCAGGGAATAATTAGACCATGTAGTTCACCATTTGCGGCTCCTATTACGTTGCCGAGAAAGAAAGATGGTTCAAGAAGAATGTGTGTTGATTATCGTGGAATAAATGGTGTGACTGTGCAAGAACATTTTCCGTTGCCTTTAATTGAAAATTGTTTAGAGTATTTGGCCGGCAGGAAATATTTCAGTGTGCTTGACTTGAAAAGTGGATATCACCAAATCCCCATGCATGAAGGGTCGATTTTATTAACTGCTTTTGTAATTCCGTTTGGTCACTATGAGTATTGTTATGTGCCGTTTGGATTAACGAGTGCACCGTCATTTTTTCAGAGGTTCATTTCATTTATTTCGAAGGCGTTATTAGATGAGATGCAAATTTCAGTGTATATGGATGACATAAATATAGCAACTAGAACAATGGAAGAACACATTTCAATATTATTGGAAGTTATGAGATTGTTGGCTCGGGCAGGATTAGAATTATATTGAAAAAAGTGTAAATTCGGGTATACAGAGATTGATTATTAAGGTTATCGTCTAAATTTAGCGTTTATTCTCCAGCCGATCTCGTCGGGCTCACCAACAATGATTTATTACCCACACAAAATACATGAAAAGGTTGAAATAATTCAGTCGCGGTCTAACGATGCCGGCCGAAAATCGTGTACTCTTGCCGCTATCAGCGCTATTAGCGGTGAACACCGTAACTTTATTCAGAAATAGATGTGTTAGTAGCTACATTGTAGCAAATAAGTCTACCTGTCGGAAGGTGTGCGACCGAGTGAATTGCATGTGCAAACTATTAAAGAGTTCCAGATGCCCAGGAATGTCCATGAAGTGCAACGATGTTTGGGTTTCTTTTCTAATTTTCGGCGCTTTGTGCCAAACTTTTCCCGTGTGGCTGTCGAATTTGGTTAAGAAAAATGCTGTGTTTGAATGGACTGATGAGTGTACGAAAGCTTTTGAGTGGTTGAGAGGCAGATTGGTTTAAACGCCTATATTGTGTGTGTATGATCCGAAGCGTGAGACTGAGTTGCATACTTATGCAAGTTCGAAAGGGTTTGGTGCTGTGGTGTTACAGAAACAAGATGATGGTAAGTTTCACCCGGTGGCTTATTATGCGAAGAGAACATCACCAGCATAGGCCAATTACCACAGTTTTGAGTTAGAAACATTGGCCATTGTGTATGCATTGAAACGATTTCGAATGTTTTTGGAAGGCATTCCCTTCACCATTGTAACTGATTGCAATTCGTTAACGTTGACATTGAGTAATAAACAGCTGAACCCACGAATCGCAAGATGGGCATTAGAGTTTGAAAATTATGAGTATACAGTGCGACACCATAAGGGAGATCAGATGGCTCATGTGGATGCCTTGAGTCGACAACCGTATGTGTGTGTAATTGATGGGAGTGATGTGGATATGAATGTGCAAATTTGTCAGCCGCGTGACGAAATGATAGATGCTTTGAAACGGAAGTTAGAAGTTCATGATGCGCCCGGATATGTGCTTGAAAATGGAATGGTTTTTCGTATGAATGAGAATGAAAGAATGCAATTATATGTGCCAGCGGAAATGGAAGAGAATGTGATTAGATTAGTGCGTGAGAAATATGGCTATTTGGGTATTGAGAAGTGTGTGAATCAGATTTCAAAACATTATTGGCTTCCAAGATTGCGTGAGAGAGTGAATCGATTTATTAAAAACTTTCTTAAGTGAATTTGTTATTCGACGCCGCCGCGATCTAATGAGCGAAATTTGTACAGTATCCCAAAGAAGCCCGTGCCTTTCGATACAATTCACATTGATCATTTTGGTCCATTGCCATCAGTAACGTCCAAGAAAAAGCATGTGCTAGTAGTGATTGATGATTTTACAAACTATGTGAGATTGTAAACGGTCAATGCACCTGGAAAGAAAGAGGCTTGTTATGCATTGGACAAATATTTTAATTATTATAGTCGCCCGAGACGGATCATAAGTGATCATGGAACGTGTTTTACGTCAAATGAGTTTGCAAAATATGTACAAGATAAAAATATTAGGCACATTACGGTCGCTGTGACATCTTCGCAGTCGAATAGACAGGTAGAAAGGGTGAATCGAGTTGTGGAAACAATGTTGGCAAAGTTGACGGAACCAGTGAACCATGCAGATTGGGTTAAGAAAGTGTCGCATGTTGGGTTTGCAATAAATAAAACGGCAATATTACAACAAGGTATTCACCAGCACAATTGTTATTTGGCGTTGAACAGCGTGATAAAATAGTTGATGAGCTAACGGAGCATTGAAATTGAAAATTTGATTGGCATACGTTCAGACGCGGATCGGGCCATTCAAAAGTCGTAAAATCAGCAATATCATAGTAAACCCCATAAACCGATCCAAGAATTTATTGTGGGTGATTTAGTTGTCGTAAAGAAAGGCTATATAACGACCAATAAGCAGTTCATTCCAAGTATAGGGGAAGTTCATTCCAAAGTATAGGGGTCCGTATGTAATTCGAAAACAGTTAGGTCATGACCGTCACGAAGTATTTGACGTTGAAAATTTTCAGATTACACAAATACCGTATTGTGGTGTAATAGATTCAAGCAGGTTACAATTATGGTTGGAACCGAAAGAACAGACAGATGACATGGACAGTGAAGGCAACACAATTGAAGAAAGCGATTTAGATATATGTAAGTCATGATAAATGTACTGATTACGAATATTTAGAGGACGATTAGAGTAGTTTAAGAATGTTATCATGAGTTAATTTTGTTTAAAGTTAAAACATAGTATGCTAAATCGGGGCGATTGAATTGTCAGCTCGGCCGTATTGTAATGGTTCACTTATTAGTCAGAGCTCCATCTATTCACATATTGATTCGTGGCAACTTCGCGTCATATTAGTTTCATATAATAAGAAAACCGTGAAGAGGACTGATTTTGAAGTTTCTACGAATGAGGGGGCGGAATTGATATTTTCCTCGAGAAGGCTCATTTTTTGTGTTTCGCTCTTGGTCATCGATTGAATAAAGCAAATCTAACAAAAGAAAGTGGATTGTTGAGCTCTACATAAACTCAGTCTGTTCTTCTCTTCTCTATCAGGTATGGGACCCGTAACGTTGGTGGGCCCGTCTGTAAAAATGAGCTAGCTACCGGACGTAGCTTTCTCCTTGTTGTTTAAGGGGCTCTTGTCAGGAATGATTGGCATTCCACTTTCTCAACATGGCCAAGCTATCGTCGAGATCTACGATCTGATTGGGGAGGGCGCTAGGGGGAACCACTACCACCCGGATGCCACATTCTTTTTGTGGGCTATGTCTATTATTCGTGTTCGACCCTGCACACGATTAACTTGGAAATTTCGTCGCGTTTTTTCGTACAATATCCTTCGGTCGATTACCTCGGCCTTCGACACCGGTCGAATGTGTCTATTTATCACGTAAAGCAAATCGTAAGCGTGAAATTTTTTTAGTGGGTCCTTGTGCTGGCGGAAAGAACTCGCCCCACGACACCGCAATGCTAGCTGCCAGCACACTTACGCGTTCCAAGGCAAGGCGATTTCGAGCTGAGCACAAATTTTTCGCTCGCTGAGGCCAGCAGTCCACCACTGCGGTCTTAAACGGACTTTTAATATCCTCTTTAAACTCTAAAGAACTTAATGTTTCTACATTTTGCGAATTAAATGCAGATGGATGTTTTTTAATTATGGAATGTGATGATGCATACATAAGTTCCCCCCCCTCTTTGGCTTAGAATCCTCCTGAATTCAATTTTCATTTTAATTTTGTTCAATACAATATCAGTAATATTAATGTTGTCCGCGTGGTGTAGTGGTTAGAGCACTCTCCCCGTAGGCCGAAGGTCCCTGGTTCGAATCTCGTTGGCGGCAACGAGATTTAGTTCGAGTGATTCTTCGGACGGACTATAAGCCCGTTCAGTTATGATACGTGCTGGTTTTAAAATCAGAACGTATCGCAGCTGGGTGGACGGACACGCCCAAAGCGTGGTACTGTTGCCAATACATTCGATCAAGGTAATGAGATACTCTATCTTTAAGCGAAGGCCCGAAAGAGGCTGCAGTGCTAAAGCAAAAACTATTATTAATAGGAATAATATGACGCTTAGGCTTACATTAATGCCGAAATTAGTATTTTTAACTAAACTGAAGTTCTTAAATTTTTTGTGTGTTTTGAAAATTAGAATAACTATATCGTCTAATGTCAATTTAGCTGAAAAATTTACATTATTTACGTTAGGATGGTTAAATCTTTCGTCAATTTTGGGTAAAATATTTGAAAAATAGTGCTTAAATGCTGCAATTGAACAATTGTTGAAATGTAATAGAGGATTTCCTGTTACATTTAATTTTCTAGCGTCACATGTTTGATTTAGAATAAGATCTTGAGCTTTTTTAATTACAAGTGTTCTCTGTCTTCTCTTCTTCTCAGCACTACAGCCCCTCTCGGGACTTCGCTTCCTGCAAATACTGCCTCAAACTGTCTCGGTTCATTGACCGCGTCCTCCGATTTCGAAATCCGAGCAGCGATGAACTGTCTACTTCTAATATTTCTATATTTTGATTTTTAACTGACTTACAATTATTTCTAGAGGCGCAATGTTTTGTTAATTTCAGTTCGTTGAAATATTTGTAACTTTCGTAAGTATACAGTATTTTATTGTAAAAATTATTTCATTCGGGGAATCTTTTTGTTTGTATTGTTCGTTTGTTATTGGCAGTAGTTTTCTAAGTTGGATATTTATTAATTCTATTGGGATTTTAATAGCAAAAATAAGTATATTTTTATCAAATTTGAAAAATCCATTCTTTGCATATTACAATTTATTTACATTAATATTCAGCATTTTGATTTCTTCTTCGGAGAGAATTTTGGGGTGTCACATGCCATATCTTGCGAATGCAATACTGTCTTGAATATGGTTTATTCTCTCTGTAAGGATTTGAATTTTGAATAATTAATTAACTGTTGTTCAAAATACTGTTTATTTGGCTTGTAATTGTGTGTCGGTCTCTAGTCGCATTGTCTCCAAGTGTTTTAATAGTATTGCTTAAATTTTTATTTATTTCAATTTGCTGGCTTACGTTTTTAATAAGGTTGTGGTTATTCATGTTTATCGTCTTGAGATGTTCGTTAATGTTTTTTTTTCTTGATCGTCCATTGTTCCGAAGAGAAAGTTATGTGTGTTGCCTATTAAGTTAATATGTCTTCTTTTCAGTCTTTTGTTTGATGGTGTAATTGTTTTGATTTTGAATGTTAAATGTTGAAGTTCTATCAGGATAAGGTCCCTATGTTGTCCATTTAAATGTTCTGCGTTTAGTTTAAATTCGTTGATTACTCTCAATATTTCAGTAGAGTATATGACGTGTAGGACGATACTAGCTTCTAAACCAATTTTCGTACATTCAGTTGAATTGATGGGTATTCCTTCTTTGTTGATATATTCTTCTTTAAGGAAATCCATTAGAGTTTGCAAATTTGTGGGTTAGTTACTCCTAATGAACCGTAATACGAGTACTTGATCGTTTTCTGTGAAAAATCAATGATGCTGATTGTCCAATGGTTTTGATTGATGTTGATTGGTATTAGTAGGATGCTAAAATCAAAAATAATTATGTTTCGCGTCCATCTTTTAATAGATTGATGACCTGATTTTAGAAGTCGTATAATGAAAAATGTGTTCATTGTATATACTTTAGGCAAATTTCGAGAACTATCTTTTTCGCTGCGTTCTGCTATTAGTTTCAAGTAAAATTCTATAATTTTGTCATTGAGCCATTTAACATTTCTCAGTGTTTTAATATCTCGTCTGGTAATATCTATTTGAAATTTTAATGTTAAAATATCATCATCTGCACCTTCGTTCAATACACTAGTATTATTGATCGTTGTTCTTCTATGAATCCCGGACATTCTGTGGTATTGTCTTTTGGTACTTCATCATTGGGAAACAAATTATGCCTCAGGGGTCTTTTAATATTGCTTGGGTGTATACTCATATTTTCAAGTTCGCTTTTAACAAATCTTGGTTGATGTTTTAGTCTCGCTGTTTTGTAATTTTTAATGAAACTAGTCGTTCTATTTTCCTCATAATATTCACGATTGGTGTTTCCTTTTTTAATCCATTTTTCTTGTGCTTTTCTCCAATGATCCCTAATTTTATCGAAATTTATTTTGTGAAATTGAACTTCATTTGGCGTACAGTTAACTATGGAATTCGTTGTAGTTTCTTAGAGCTTGTTGTATTGTGCTCTTGACAAAAAATTTTCGTTTTTGATACGTGAGGATCCAAAATTTTTCTACTTTTATCCCATGAAACCTTTCTATGTCTGCAGTTCCTGTACTATTGTGCGGCTAAATATCATTCCACGTTTTCTGTAATGTTCATTAACACTCCATTAAATTCGTTCCCTGCAACTATTTTTTGTGGTTTGCCCACGCGTGCAAAGTGTTCTTCAAGAATCTCGATTGAAATCACATGGTTTCTATCGTTCAACCACTATGCGGACTCAAATTTTGAAAATTTGTCAATAGTTGTGAGAAAGGGTTGTTTCATTATAGTAAAAAGGTCTATTTGGATTATTTCATTAATATAATTTGCTGTCTCTGAAAAATTTAATTTGTTTTTAAGGGGTTTGTGATCTAATTTTACGTCTTAACAAACTTCGCATTGATGAATCGAAACGTGAATGAGTTCAAATAATCTCGGGTAATATACCCTCCGAAAAAACCCCCTAGATTCTATTCGATTTTAATAGTTTTGAATGGTTTTTCCTATTATTTTTGGTCAATGTCATTTATACTATCAATCTAATAAGGATAAAATGATTGAATTTTGGACTCAATCACTTCAAGTTAACATTATACTCCCATAAACTATTGACTTGATATATATATATAAATATATATATATATATATATATATATATATATATATATATATATATATATATATATATATATATATATATATATATATATATATATATATATATATATATATATATATATATATATATATATATATATATATATATATATATATATATAAAATATATATATATATATATATATATATATATATATATATATATATATATATATATATATATAAATATATATATATATATATATATATAAATATATATATATATATATATATATATATATATATATATATAAATATATATATATATATATAAATATATATATATATATATATATATATATATATATATATATATATATATATAAATATATATATATATATATATATATATATATATACGTATATATATATATATATATATATATATATATATATATATATATATATATATATGTATATATATATATCTATATATATATATATATATATATATATATATATATATATATATATATCTATATATCTATATATCTATATATCTATATATATATCTATATATATATATATATATAATATATATATATATATATATATATATATATATATATATATATATATATATGTATATATACGTAAATATATATATTTGCCAGAAAAAGTATCCGTACAACATCAAAAGAAATCAACATATTAGGAAATTCATGCTAAAGAAAGCTGCTACATTTAAATATTTAAGCTACAATATATATACATTAATGAAATTATCTGTTCTCTAATTTTTCCTATGCTATTCCTTTAAAAGCTAGGTTTTATAAAATAAAAACAAAAAATCTCACTTAAACGAACCAGAAAATGTATCCGTACATGATAATATTAATTTGAAATATTCAAATATTTGATTACATATCAGAGCTTAATAACATGTCGGATAACCTTTTCTCTTAAGGACCTCCTTGAGTCAATTTGGCATAGAGTGAACCAATTTGGCTGTGTCCTGCCTGGTAATTTTGCCCCATTTATCGACGATGACGTTTTTCAGCATTTCTTTCGAGATTATGCTGTGCTGACGGATCCTGCGCTCCAACAAGTCCCACAAATGCTCAATAAAATTAAGGTCTGGGGATTGGGGGCGGCATACACAGTTGATGTTTTCTGTTGTAGAGCTATCAAAGCTTTAGATTGTTTGTTGTATGCTTGGGATCATTATCTTACTGGAACCAGAAATCGTCACCAAGCCTCAACTGTTTTACGCTTTGCTTCAAATTTGCCTTCAAAATATTGAGGTAACCGTATTGATCCATAGTTGATTCTATAAACACAAGTTGACGCCATTCACCCCCAGACCATCACACCACCTCCACCATGTTTCACAGTTGGTACGAGATTTTCTTTTTCGAGGGCAGTACTGCTCTTCCGCCACATTAACTTTCTTCCTTTAATGCCAAATATGCAAAATTTGCTTTCGTCAGAGAAAAGGACCTGTTCCCAAAACTCTGGTGGCTTGTTTATATATTTTTTTTTGCGAATACTTACGTTTGTTCCTGTTCACATCCGAAATGTATGGCTTCTTACGTGCTATGCGTGAGCGATATCTATTTCTCTTTAGTGTTTTTTATATGACATCTTCGTGGAGACCCTTGCTTTTGTATTTATAACTGTAATGAATCATGCGACGCCGCTGGCGACCACTACTAACACACTTTGCTGCTAGGTGGCTTGTCATTTCACGTTGGTTGCGACGAGCGCACATCCCACGTCAGTTTTGTCGTGGGATGTCAAGAGGATTTGACAGCCACATGGGAGTGAAGTGTGGTTGTAGTGGCCGCCACCCATGAAGAAGTCCCGGAGTGTGCCGACAGTTCCACAAAGGTCAAATCGGTCAAATTCAACTCAACCAAATGATGTTGAATATTGGCAATTCGAATGAGTATACCGACGTCATACATTATAATACACATCCCATTTATTGCCCGAACCCAGTGTACGAGCCAACCGAAAAGAAACATTAATTGGTAAGTCGGCGAATGCAAAGTTTGTTTTTCCGCTTCGAGTTAAAATAACGTTTTGTAATGTTTAGACTAACCGCGGATATCATCAATCATCTAGGCAGTATATAAATCCATGCAGAGAACGTGAACTAGATCTACGAGGATACAAAACACAAAACGTTTCTACTGGGCATTGAGCATCTCTTTGATTTCGGCAGCTAGTTAAGAAGTCGATGGTCCCACAACAGTGGTTAATTAGCGGTGCCCTTCGCCAGCAATCGCAATGACGTGAATTTCATTGTATAAGAATCAAAGCTCCAGTATGTCAATTGGGAAATCACGCCATCGTCAGCTATCGGATTTGTTATGTGAGTACGAAAGTCTTCGAATAATTTAGGGTTAGGGTATACTGATTCGCCTTCGATGCACTTTTCTGTTGCGTATAAGTATGTAGCTGATAATAATTTATTACACAAAGATGGGGCTGACACGTTGCACAAATTAATCAGTAACTAATCCGGTTGCATTTCATGCTGGCTTCAATCAAAGGAAATTGATCGAATTTAGTAAACAGTGTGATATAGTTATCACTGCCTATTCGCCACTGGCCCGTACAAATCTGGCTGAAAAGAAGGCAGCATCCCTATCTGACGAGAAATCGATAGTGATTGCTGAGAAATAGAAGAAAACCCCATCGTGAATAGTGCTGAGATATGTGGTTGATTTTGGATATACCTTCCCACATGCAAGTTTGATGCTGAAAAATAAACTTTTAGTTCCCCTACTTTTAGTCTTGATACTTCAGTTTGCACTTTTAAGCGATCGCAGTAGATTCCAGGTTAGAACGATACAATTTTTTTTTGGGTTTAGTAATAAAGGAGTTAAACGGTATATTTTATTTTCGGCAATCGAAAGAATGTTGGTAGCAAAATTTAGCAGCACAACAAACAGTTCTAAAAATTAAGAAACTACTAGCAAAAACAAGGGCAGAAGATAAAAATTAAATTAAAGTGTTAATGATGATATTCAGGCTGAATTGACTGGGCAAGCTCGGTTAACTAGAGTAGTTACACAATTGATGTTTAATATACATATATACAAGTTACAAAAGAAACCGCAATCGGAAGCATGAGCATGAGTTAAGTAAATTGAAGAAGAAGTATGTTGGTCGGAAATATAACAAGTAGTTTTGGAAAAAGCACATACGAACAAAGTAAAGGCGAGCATTTTTTCGTGTTCCTTCAAATCTTTCTTGGAATCAAATGATGAGAAAGAATTTTATAAGTACAATACGTATATGAACAACGTTGCACCCCTTTTTATTTCCCCTTCAAATAAATTTTGAGATTCTTATCAATAATACCAAAATGCATGATGCCAGACATTTCAAAATCATCTGTTATCAGGACTTCATAGCTTTATAGATGCCATTTTATATACATTTGCGCCGCATCTGAAACAGTATAAAGTTTTATACATCGATAAATTGATTCCAAGTATATGCACATAAAAACATTATACATATGTTTACATAATGTCTCTGTAATAGTACATGCGTTACTACGTATTTCTTCATATGTTTTGAAGGAATTCATCTAAAAGATTTTTTTTGTCCTCGATTTTTTTTACATATGAAATGGAAAAGTAATTGTAAGCTTTGACCTAATATTGAAAGTGTATAGTAGTAGAAAAAAAAATAATACCAAGCTATTCTAACTTTATTTTATTTGATTTTTATATTTACATTTGCAAATGTAAGAACATGTTCTGCCATCTGTAGAATATTTTTTTTACAAGGTGTATGGAATATTAACTATATTTATTATTACTACAAATATTATGTACTTAATTTAAAACCAATATTTTAGTAAATTTTAATATTATAAAAGGAAAATCTGGATCCAAATTTAAGATTAATGGAGAGCTCACTTATATATTAATAATAAATATACACACACGAAAGAAACAGAAAACTCTAAAAATGATGAATTGTGACAAAAAAAAAGGCATTTTATTAAAAGTCACTAAAAGACTATTAAAGAAGTCTAATACAACAGAAAATATGGATGAATTAAATTTATATTGTATTTAAATATATATTTTATTGTTACAAAGTAGAACCCCATTTATAAAAAAAAACCCATCAGAAAAATAATTTAGAGCTGTATGTTCACAATATTTGTTGCCATGTACATAGAAAAAAATAAATATCTTTGATAATTTCTATCTCGAATCAGAAGTAAAGAATGATTTTCAGTAAAACATTTTAATTGATGTCAAGTGCAGATGCATTTTTATTACAATTATATACGTTTTTTTTTCTTTACTCGAAATTTCAATTGGTATTTAAGTTTGAAAGTAAAATTCAATATTATCCCTGTATATTAGGTTCAATATAGTTTGTAAATGAAATACTTTTAATTTCATAATTTGAGTTGTGGAAGTTTGTTTGAAAACACCCAATACACACAATTATCAACAAAATTTCAAATAGAATTAATTAAATTTTGAGCCTATGAATTACATCACATACACAACACTCATAAATAAAATAATATGAATTGCTAATTTAAAACACGACTTTCCTTTCCAGTGGTTCTTCCTTTCAGCGGGAAATCGAGTGCAGGGTAGGTATGCCGTCGCAAGGGTAGGGTTTGAGAAAATCCGCTGAGGTCGGTTTCGCGTCGCGCGCGGTACGCGGTACCTTTGTTGTTTTGCCTTTTTATTAACGTAGCTTTCGTCGGGTTGAGTTAACGTAGTATACTTTTCGGTACCGCGTCGGGAATTCGGGAACGCGAAGTAAAAATTAAATTTTGTTCTTTAACTGATTGATGAAGAAATACGGAGTAACGTAAAATATGTTTCCTCTCCGTATGCTTTTGTTTTGGTGACGCGTTTTAAAACGGGCATGTATTGGTGGCTGAATATTGTATATGAGCGTAATCCATTCGGAGACCCGCGACCGAAATCCTCTCCGATCTAGCTGGCCGACAAGCAGCCACCGCGTGAATGGGTTACGGTGCACGGATTGGTTGACCGGTTGGTACCATCCGTTGGTACTACTCAGACTTAACGTCTAGAACCGATGAGGTCGGTTCCTCGTACGGTCTTAGACATAAAATCATTGCATAACAATTTGGGAAGCAGTTACTCGAGCATTCTTTTTAACTGCCTGCAAAACGTTTCATTTTTGGCATTCAGTCAGTATGGAGGGTCGAGCACAACAAAGCTTTGACATAATCGAACCAGTTTTATTAAAATTCTGCCTACTATTTGACAAATTTCGTGGTGAATTTTCCCTTCACTCTTAAGTTCCAGCATAATTTTCCTCTCCTCAGCACTAATTTCGCTAATGTAGGGCGTCATTATGTATTCTAGTGCACAAAAAATTAAAAAAAAAACAACTGCACTCACTTTTAAACCTATCAACTGAAAGTAGAACTATTATCGGACCCAAAAACATTAATATGCATCTGCATATGTGTGATGATTTTAAAATTTCGTGCGAACGCGGAACCGACCTCTCATCGGTTCTAGACGTTAAGTCTGAGTAGTGCCAACGGATGGTACCAACCGGTCAACCAATCCGTGCACCGTAACCCATTCACGCGGTGGCTGCTTGTCGGCCAGCTAGATCGGAGAGGATTTCGGTCGCGGGTCTCCGAATGGGTTACGCTCATTTACAATATTCAGCCACCTGTACACGCCCGTTTTCAAACGCGTTACAAAAACAAAACCATACGGAGAGGAAACCTATTCTACGTTACTCCGTATTTCTTCATTAACCAGTCAAAAGTACAAAATCTAATTTTTATTTCGCGTTCCCGAATTTCCGACGCGGTACCGAAAAGTATACTACGTTAACTCAACCCGACGAAAGCTACGTTAAAGAAAAATCAAGAACAACTAAGGTACCGCGTACCGCGCGCAACGCGAAACCGACTTCAGCGGATTTTCTCAAACCCTACCCTCGCGACGGCATACTTACCCTGCACCTCATTTCCCGTTGAAAAGCAGAACTACTGGAAAGGAAAGTCGTGTTTTTTCGTTAGCAATTCATGTCATATAAATGTTTATTCATAAATATAAATATGATATTAAGAATTCTAAAGTATTAATGTAGTTTATTTTAAATTTATGATTTTTATATACAACTTGTACTGATTTGGTTGCATTTATTTTATTAATGTAATACATTTAAGTTTAATCTTATTGAAGATTCTTATTGTGAGTGAAGTGATTTTTGTAAGGCGTAAAAAGATGAAAGCTCAAAATTTAAAATGTTTAATCAGAAAAAAAGGAAACAATCGTTAAAGCATATTGAAATGTTCATAGTGACAATTGGAATTTAATTATTTATTAATTTTTATATAATTGCTTATTTTTTTTTTTTGAAATTATCAAAGAGCAGTTTGGCCGTTTAGATAGTCGAGAAGATTAAATTAATTATGTTGGATAGATTTTCAGACCTATTTTGCTTTCTACATCAATTAATCAGGCCGATTTGTTTCCAAAGTACAATAGGGTTGTGATCAGTATGTTTTCATTCAAATGATTACAACGGTGCGGGAAGCAAATGGGAAGGATTTACTATACTAAATGGAAGGTATATTTCGGGAAGGTTCCTTGAAGTTAATATTTGAAGTTTCTTAGTTAATTAAATTTTATTAATTTACAACAAAGTGTAACTATTCATTTCAAATGTGTATTTATGATTCAAACGTTTGAATGATTTATTTTATAGTTTAATAAACTGAATACATCATGACAGACTGGAAAAGATATCACAAGGAGTGAAAGGTGCCAGGGGAAAGATTTAGTAAATTAAATCATGATTTAAAATATTTACTGGGTATTTCATGGGTTATTTGTGTTTTACGTAATTGAATGTAAGAAATAAATAATTCACTTATATCCATGACAAAATATTAAGAAAACTTTTCTTGCTTTGCGCAATCAGTTACAACCTTTATAAATGCGAATCAACGCTTCCTTAACTCATAAATAGATATAAATAGATATAAATGATAAAAAAAATTAATTAATTTTTTTTCTCCTGACTTTACTCGTTTGTTCAACTTTTAACGCAAAATTTTAAATGTTTGCGTTTCCTATTTCATTGTTTTTCTAAAAAGTACATTGATTTCGTATCGATAATCAAACAAAGTACAACAAAAAAATAATTTCTTTCAACAAGGAGTTTAACTTAAACGAAAAGCTTAACCTAAATTTACTCTTAAAGGCACATAGCACCATTGTAAACTTCTAATGGGAAAAGTGTGAACTTTGATCGCTTTTCATAGTTTTCAAAAGATATTTTTTTTTTTTATAAATTTCATAAACTGGAATGATCTAAGAACAATTCTCTAACTACGAAAAACATGAATATGCCTCCTGACAGTTACATTGGTAACAAAGCAAATCCTAATGTTCTAGTTAGCAATTCAATTCTCACAATATCAAAACAATAGTTTGTAATAAGTCATATTCAGGAATTTGGAGTCTAATTTTTCTAAGTATATTGTAAAAATTAGTCTGGCTCTAAAATAAAATATATTACGGTTCTAAATTTTCCTGCTAATGTTTATCCTATAAATAAGTTAAGCAATAAAATATAGGTCTTATAATTTAAAAGTTGTTCTACAGCATTTTATTCATTTAATCAAAAAAAAAATGTCCTTTTCTGTAGTCTTATATACGTATAAAGTCGCACGAATGTGTTTAAGAACAATTTACTTAGTTTTTCTTTACTTAAAGGATTATGTAACAGTCGGAGGCACAAGCAGATAAATAACAAGTTGGGTAGACAGACCTATGCTCATGTCAGAAGGGTTTTGTACTTAACTTACAAAATGCAGTAACCAGCACCGAATAAAATCATGAAACATGACAAAGACGATTTTATTCGAGAAAATGTGAAATTCGAGGTTCATACTATTATTAACAAAGTTCAACGCATTTTGACTTCTGAGGTATTTGTTATAGTTATACCCATAAATATCTCCTTTGATAATTTTTTCAGATTTTTAAGATCACGGGTGTCCATTCGCGAGGGAGGAAACACATTTTTCATGTATTTCCCCCCTGTGCCCCAACTGAAGCAAAAACGGTCAGTTTAAGAACTGTTTTGAAAAGCTCTCATAAAGAACTTTCAATTGATACTCATATCGGCTACCTTTCATGAAATTTTTTTTCAGGGGCCACTCTTCTGTACTGTAATCATCGATTAATGGCCTATTTTTTCGAATCCTAGAATGGTTACAAAGCCCTTTTGCTAGGAGCTCTCTCCTGCCTCTTCGACTTGTTTCAATTGTATGTACTCATCTTCATGATATCTATCACTCCTGAAATGTTCATGCAAATTCTAGCAAAGCTGTAGTGTCTAAGTCGGTAAAAAGCGCATATGGCTCCATAGCCATATGTTTCCATAGTAATACGGGGCATATTGCTCCATAGTAATACAGGAAAATTCAAATCGCTATAACTTCAGTAAATACCATTCGATCTTTATGAAACTTTAAGAAAAGATCAATCTTATAAATAGTCATCTGTTAGCAAAATTTTATTGAATTTAAGGGTACCATTTAGATTTTATTCAAGAAAACATAAAATCGATAAATCATACTATTACTAACAAAGTTGAATGAATTTCGACTTCTCATGTATTTGTTGTTGTTGTACTCATGAAGGCCTACATTCATGATTTTTTTCAGATTTTTCGGATGGAATCGCGAGGGGGGGGTACGCGAAAAGTTCGTACATTTCCCCTTCCCCTGCCCCCCTCGGTACTTATAAGGCAATTTTAAAACTTGTTTGGAAAAGGTCTCATTGAGACCTTTCCAACGACACCCTACTCGACTATCAATGGTGAAATTTCTTTTTGAGGGGTCACCTCCCTATATGGGGAGACCCCCCTTAAACGCCTTTGAAAAATTTTTACACCCTTGAACTTTCAAGAGGTCACCACTTCTGACCTTTCAACAAAGTTTCATGGCTGTAGCCTCTATAGTTTCGGAGAAAAAGTGCTGTGACATACAGACGGACGGACGGACGGACAGACGGACACAGGTCGTGATTGCAATAGGGGTTTGTATTTTAGTACAAAACCCTAAAAATTACTGACGACGCTCATTCAGAGAACTTAGCCGAGCGGAACACAGCTTTGTAAGTTTTTCTGTTAATAAATGCGACAGAAATGTCATTAGTGATCCTACTCCTCCCAAGATTATTTCGCTTATATAATAGCATTTATTATGAAACGTCTCTTGTTGAAATTTATTTCAATTACTTTTATTGAATAACATATTGTGCTTTCGATTTGGGATTTTGTGCTAAATGTGCTTTTGTTGTAATATTTTGCGAGAAAATTGGAATTCAGTTTCCTTGTAATGAATGACTTCTTTCAACCTCATTCTCACAAAAATAAATGCACAATACAGCTTAGGCTTTATCTTAATAGATTGAAAGTAAGTTTGAGGTTAGAGTAGAGGAAGGAGCACCAACTGACCACAAAGTGGGAAATCTATCGTGTCGCTTACTTACTTCACTTCTTCCGTTTCCATAATTGTAATACGGGGCTCGGCTATTGATATTGGCAGCAGAGGATTCTCAAGGAGTTCATCTTTACCGATTTTTCTGCAATTTGTGCGCTTTCCCCGAGCATCCTCGTTTTCAGTGTTTTCGCCACCACTACTGTTCTGATTGGTTGGAATTGTATTTTCTTGATTTTCATTCACCGACGCTGATGAGTTTCCATCTGGCTTCTCGTTTCCAATCTCGTCAACATCTAATTTCACCGGGACATCCTCCTGGGTGGCGGCCACTGCTTCCACATACATCCAGCTTGCAACGATGGCGACTGTGGTGGATGCATTTGGTTAGATTATATATGTTATAGTTTGAATCGAACTGAACCTCATACCATGTGTCCGCATAAAAACTTCCTTCTTCTGGAGTGGCTGCTTAACAAAATCGGCTGCGTAACTTAAGTTCACCGATTTTAGCAATATGCGTAAATAGCAACCGCGCGACTCACAACCACATTCTGCCGCCATGTGGCTGTCAATTTTTCCTTTTGACATCCCACGACAAAATTGACGTGGGATGTGCAACCGTCACAACCGACATGAGATGCCAAGCCACTTGGTGGCAAGGTGTGTTAGTGAGTCGCCAGCGGCGTCACAAGATTCATTACATATGTCATCGCGTAACACGGGCATCCCCAGGTTTGTTCTGTACAGATACTTTTTCTGCCATAAACTGGTTTTGTTTGAGTTTCAAGCCTTTTTAAATAGTAAGTATTATGAAACATACTGTGAATCATGCAAAAGTGTAGATTTTATGATATTATAAAAGAAAGCATTCAAATTAAGTGGAAATATCCTTTTTAATACAACGATAACTGTATTATCTTGCGTGTACGGATACTTTTTCTGGCAAGTGTACGTCGAGATTTCCGAAGGAAATCTGAACCGACCTCTCATTGGTTCTAGACGTGAAGTCTTGGAACGTGACAACGGACTGTACCCCTCAGATCAACAAGTCCGGACATTCTTAGTCTATTCCGAGGTGGTTGCTGGCTAGCTAGCTAGTTCGGAGAGGAGTTCGGTCGCGGGTCTTACGCGAGCAGGCTAAGTCCGAAATACAAAAATTCAGCCATCGGCTCACATGCCCGATTTACTAACGCGTCAAACAACTTCCATCGACTACTCCAAAATGCAACTTCCCATCCCGGGGGAAATGAATCAAAACAACCGCCAAAAAAACCCGCTCCCGAAATTTCTTTCTCTTTTTCCCGACGCGGTACCGAAAAATATCCTATTCTAATGCAAAGTACTAAATATCCTACTCTAATAAAAAACCTGAAAACAAATTATGGTAACGCGTACCGACTGCGACGCGAAAGCGGCCATCCGCAGACTACAAGAACCCTACCCTCTTAGCGGCATACACACCGTTCGCCGACATTATCCCGCTGGAAGAGAAGGGTTTAGCTGGAAAAAAGGAAAGACTGGGTTAGCCTAGCATTTCATATTCGTTTTTATTGTCCTTTTTTTTGCGAAATAATAGTAATAAAGCTTAATAGTATCTAAATAATAAAGTTATTCGTATTATGAATAAATCTTAGGCTGAGTAATTTATTGTGTTATTTGATCAGTTATAATGTCATTGATCAGTTATGATGATGATTTTGTGGGCGTTGTGGTTACAAATGCAAATTTTTTTGATTTGTTTCTGGGTATTTTTTTGCAAGCTGATCTAAATTTAAACCACTAAACATATATATCCATACACGATGCATTCAATTTTCTAATAAAAGTAGTTTTCCACTAGTCGGTTGCTTTTCGTCTTCTCTTTTTGATGCATATCCTCTTATTGAAAAATAATCATTATATCTTTAAGAAACGATGTTTTATATATGACAAAACATTCTACATGTTTATTACCTTCGTGCATAGTACTTCTTGATGTATAATACAATGCGTATGATGAATGTTTGAACCGTGAATTTCACTAAATTTTTTTCTTAATAATGCTACGAAGCCCCTGTTTTTCCCGGTCATTGATGAAGCGCCATCTGTAGCTACAGAATTTAATTTTGCCAAAGGTAGATTGTATTTCTGCAGAAGTTCAAAAACAGAAGTAAATATATCTTGTCCTGTGGTAGTACCAGGCATCGATATTAGTTCTAGTAATTCCTCAAAAATGTTTGAATTCTTGTCAGAAGAACAAATTCTTGTCACAAGAAAGCACTGCTAATTGAGCTTTGCCACTAATGTCCGTGCTCTCATCACAGGCAATGGAGAAACTTTCGAAACGTGATAATTTTGCTTTGATCTGATCCACTGTATCTCGAGACAATGAAATTGATTGTAAAGCCTTCATATTTCCAGGACAAACAATTTCTCCAACTTAAATAAGGCATTCCTTGATGAAATTACCGTCAGTAAAAGGCTTCGAGTGTTTAGCTATCAACTCGGACAAGACGTAGCTTGCATGTACCGCCGTTTCACTTTCTTGCAATACTTTACTAAACATAACTGTTGCTTTTTCACCCCTAGCTAGAGCTCTTTCAACTTTTCTTCTCTCATTAATCCTTCGTAATTGCTATATTTTGACTGGTGTTGTTCGTAATGACGTTTAATATTATAAAACTTTGGTACATTAATAGTATTTTTACATGTCAAGCAGATTATTTTACCTTTTATTTCACAGCACAAATATTCTAATTCCCATTTTACTTGGAATATTCTATGTTCGTCAGCGATTTTTCGTTTAATTTTTCTACCACTTGGTTTTGATATAGACAGACTGAATACAAAGAGCTTGAATAAATACGCAGTTGTTAACAAAAAATAATAAAGTATTAATGTTAACATTAACTTACCAAGGAGACGGTATAACTGCATAAATCAATGAGAGTAATATGAATTAAGTAATAATTAATAATAAAGCAAAATTCTTCCTATTACGTGCACCAATATATCGTACAAAACGATGATTGGTGAACTGATACCATGTGTTCGGCTATCGGGGCACGCATCCCCCGAGACCCGAATGTAGCTGAACACATGCTACTCACACGTGTTTGTAATTTAAGTAGTGTTTGTATAAGCTCGCTATGAGTAATCTAACAACACTGGGACCGAACATTACGGAATATTCAGTAACTAATTTACGCGGGCTAAGTTTTTCGTTCAAAAATAAATTATTGTTAATTACTTAGCAGTTGAACATTTAATTTTTGCTTCGTCGATTTGTTATTTTAGTATATATTATTATTTGCCGATATATTGGCCGGGCCGCAAAGATATTTGCTGCGGGTCGCATGCGGCCCCCAGGCCGCGAGATTGACATCCCTGTTCTACAAGATATGCCATAAAGTTTTCTATTACAAAACACCAGGTCAAATAATGTTTTCAAGCTACGAACATTCAAAACGAATGACAGTCAGTTAGTACTCGTCCATTGAACGACTTAAATGTATTGGAAATCAATTATCTTTGTCAACAAGTCGATTTTTTTTAATATATACCATAACGCAATCAAAAATGTTATTCTCAATGGGGGGATAATTGTAATCTAAATTTTACTTGGGACATGTACCATTTTTAAATGAATTATTTTTATTTTTTAAGTGTTGGAAAAATATATTTACGATTATCAATAGTAAAACAGCTCTACAAAGTAAATGTGATTTAGTGGGCCAGAGAGGTTAGAAATCAATTAAATTTAAAAAATCCTGTTGGCACCATCAACCGGGAAGGCAAATTTATCATATATTTAAACTAAATAATCATTTTTTGCCTGCTATTTTGAAAGTCAAACAATGTTCAAGGAAAATGTTCCATAGTGTAATTACTTGCAATTTAAGCCATTTCGAACATTTCCATGAAAAATATTGATTATTCCTGCTGCTACTAAAATAGCGAATTGTGCTCATTTTCTGAACTTTGGGGGCCACTTTTTTGAATTTATACGTTTAATTTTTTTTTTTTTTGAATAGATGTCTCTTAGGGTCTCATCAATCACTGTGCCGAATCCCGTTCAAATCGGATTTTTCCTCTAGACAGGGCAAAAATAATCAATTTTTAGTGAAAATGGCAGGTAAAAATATTGCGTTTGAAACTTTCCACTTATTTTTTCATTCAACTTTGTTAATTTTTCGCAGCACATAAGACCTTATAGTTATTCATAGTCTCAAGCTTCATCAAAATCCGTTGAAAAATATCACCACTCGGGGTCCACAAAAATCTGAAAAAATGGCATATTTAAGCTACTGCCATGACAAAATCTTTAGATATGGTTGTTTACTACTTTAAAATTAAGTTTCATATAAATTGAATCAAAACTGTGACTTCTAAAAACGTTTGATATTTCGAGATTCAAAAAGCCGCCATTTTGTTTTTTTGAGATCTGACCTCTAATTTTTTTACATTGTACTTTAGATACTTATGGTTTATTGAATTTCGTTATAGTCGGTTGAAAGATTTGGTCGCAGCTACAATAACAAATTTTTGCACGTTTTTCGATCTTTGAGTGCCCCCATTTTGTTTCTGACCGTTTGACTTTGAATTTTTTATTGTGAAACTCATCAAACGGATCAATGAACTTCTATGCCAAACTTCATCAAAATTTAAGGTATACTTAGGTCAGAATAGAAATCACGATTCTCCGTCTAAAAAAGCCGCCACTTTATTTTCGCCTGGCCGATTTAGCTGGTTAAAGAACTCAACCGAGATATTTACCCAATACACCTCTAAAAATTTTGGCGAAAGCTGGAGCATATATATAGATATATATATATATATATATATATATATATATATATATATATATATATATATATATATATATATACATATATATATACATATATATATATATATACACACACATATATATATATATATATATATATATATATATATATATATATATATATATATATGTACATGTGTATATATATATAAATATATATATATATATATATATATATATATATATATAGACATATACATACATACATATTCATATAAGTATATATATAGGTATATATATATATATATAATATATATATATATATATATATATATATATATATATATATATATACATATATATATATATGCATATAAATGTATGAAAATGTATATATATATATATATATATATATATATATATATATATATATATATATATATATATTTATGTATATATATATATATATATATATATATATATATATTTATATATATATATTTATGTATATATATACATATATATATATATATATATATATATATATATATATATATATATATATATATATATATATATATATTTATGTATATATATATATATATATATATATATATATATTTATGTATATATATATATATATATATATATATATATATATATATTTATATATATATTTATGTATATATATATATATATATATATATATATATATATATATATATATATATATATATATATATATACAGGGCAACCTCGATTTAACAAATCGGAGGGGAACAATAAAATATTCGTTATATCAAGTAATTCGTTGAACTGAGGTTAGGTTGGTCGAAAATTCGTTATAACGAGGTAAAAGAATAGTTTTATTCACCTCAACATTATGTACTTATCTTGTTATAGCGAACAACTTCTACTAATAAATGATAACACATTTTTATCAAATTACTACATATATGTATTTTCTATGTATTTTAAAAACAATTAGGTAGGTAATAAATTTTTTTCTTACATTAATAATCAAAATTAAATGCAGTAAAATCCGTAAAAGTAGGTACATATCTTGGTGGGTACGTACATTCTATAGGTAATTTAATGTTAATTCCAAAGATTCGCACAACAAAACTCACGAATTAAAGGTTAAGAATTAACAATGTGGTTATAGTAGCTTAATCTCAATTTTGTTCATCTTGATTAGAAAAAAAGTCATAAATAGTCGTCTGTTTACTACCGGTAAGAGTTATCACATCCAAAGCGCAATCTAATTTCATGATGGATTGCACTACATCAGATTTTATAATATTTAAAGCATTATAATCATCTTTTATTGTGAAGTTCTGCTCATCAATTTCACCCCCTTCTTCCTTCGTCTTAATCCGCTTCTGCATTAGTAATTGGCAACACAGATGTGACGATGTCAGCATCAGTTAGTTCTCCACAGATGGCTAAATCATTATCAAAGGTAACGAAGTCTTCAAACCCAGTCTCTTGAAGGTGTAATTCTTCTTGAACTCTTTGCCAGCTCCTATTAAGTTCTGCGACTGGTAAATCGTCCTCCTCATCTTCGCATGTTACTTTAAACCCACTTTTCTTGAAGCAGTTTGCAATGGTCTTTTCAGTGACTAGATTCCAAGCTTTGACGATCATCCACATGGCTTGTAAAACGTCAATTGTAGTTGGTGTTTGACGTTCAACATCAGCAAGAAATCGTCTGACAACTTCCTTCCTATAATGCATTTTGAAGCTTTGGATGATGCCTTGATCCAGTGGTTGTAGTTTTGAAGTGGTATTTGGAGGTAAGTACTTTATTTTTATATATTTCAGGTTAGGAATTTCTCCGTGTGCAGTACAATTATCGATGAGCATTAGAATTTTCTTGTTTTTTTTCTGCATCTCTTTATCCAGACTTTTAAGCCAATTGCAAAAAGCATCACTGATCATCCAAGCCTTATGGTTGGACGTGTAATCTGTTGGCAGATTATTGACATTTTGAAAACATCGCGGTTTTTGATATTTTCCGATGATGAGTGGCTTAAGTTTGTAAGTCCCGGTACAATTTGTTCCCAGCAGTACTGTTAAGCGAAGTTTGCTGTTTTTTCCACCATTACATTCATCGCCTTTGAATGATAAGGTTTTGTCAGGTAAACATTTATAGAATAGTCCAGTTTCATCGGCGTTAAAGATGTCTTCGGGATCGTATCCGGTGGTCAGCTCTGCCAGTTTGTCTTTCCAATCATCACATACTTTTTCATTAACACTACCACTTTCACCGCATATTTTTCGAAAAGCAATCTCGTTTCGTTTTTTGAAATTTTGAAGCCACCCGTTGCTAGCACGGAACTCTTCATGTCCCAATTCTACTGCAAACCGCTGAGCCTTTTCCTGAAGAATAGGGCCTCCGATTGGGATTTTTTGTCTCGGCACTGGTTTAACCACTTTAACACACATTCCTCTACGTCTTTGAATTCGCATGATTTTAATCTTTTACTGTTTACATTCAAACCACTTTCTTCTGAAAACTTATCTTTAAATTTTAAAATTGTAGCCAATGTACTTGCGAGAATCCCGAACTTATTAGCTATGTATAATTTTTTTGTCATAGGATTTAGGTCAACATAATTAATGATGTTTCGCTTTTCTGCGACCGATAAGGAACACCTTTCACATTTCTGAGCCATTTTAACTTAAATCTTTAACAATAGTGACGAGCAGAAGTGTTTACATTACTTTTCATCAAACAAAAATGATTGTTTTACTAACAAAAGCGTGTCGAAACACGTTGCGACATGAATCACATACTATAAGATTAAGAGTTATATATTGGTGGGAACTTAATATAAATTAAATTCGTTAATTAGAGGTATGAATACTTTTTCTTGATAGTTGAAGATTCGTTATAAAGAGGTTGTTCGCAAAAAATGTTCGCATCGGAAAGGTATATTTTATATTGACTCTTATGGACAATTCAAGGGGATTACGAAGAATTTGTTAAATCGAGGAAGTCGTTATATTGAGGTGCGTTATATTAAGGTTGCACTGTATATATATATATATATATATATATATATATATATATATATATATATATATATATATATATATATATATATATATATATATATATATATATATATATATATATGTATATATATATATATATATTTATATATATATATATATATATATATATATATATATATATATATATATATATATATATATATATATACAGAGGTGGCCAAAAGTGATCGGACAATACAAGAAACAAGCAATAAAATACTTTTACGAGCATAAGCTTTGAAATGAAATAAAAATTTTTCCCTTATATAAAAGTCACTTGTATTCTCAATTAATTGCACAAAAAAATAAAACAGAAATAAAAAGATTTTCACAAGAAAATTAACAACTAAATCAAATTCACATTGCATCAAGTGGACAAAAGTAATCGGACGTTCAGTTGTAATACTTTTCTTTCTGATGATTCCATTAGAACGTAGGCTTTTAATATCTAGTTGCGTATCCTTTTTGTTTTATAACTTCTGTTAACCTATTGGGCATAGACTGTACCAACTTACGGGTAACGTCCGGAGTAATGTTGTCCCATTCTTCTAATAACACCGTCTTCAGTTGACTTTTATTAGTAATGTGATGGTTCCTTATTTTTTTATCCAGATGATCCCAAAGATGTTCGATGGGATTTAGGTCTGGGGATTGCGGTGGCGTTTTTAATTGACCAGGAGTGTTGAAAAGGAGCCACATACGAACATCATGAGCTGTATGCTTTGGGTCATTATCTTGCTGGAACAAATAATGACCATCAAGACCCAATTTTTGTGCACTTTTTTTCAAATTTTCTTTCAAAATCGACAAGTAACCTAGTTTGTCCATAGGTTCGTCAATGAAAACAAGTTCTCCTACACCGTTGGCAGCCATGCAACCCCAGACCATTACACAGCCACCTCCGTGTTTTACTGTATGTTGAATGTTTTTGGGATGAAGCTCACTATTTTGAGTTCTCCACACCAACAACCTGCCGTCGGAGTGGTAGATATTAAACTTACTCTCATCAGAGAATATTATACGAGTCCAAAAGTCGAGCGGCTTGCTTTTAAATTCTTTTGCAAAGCATAATCTTTTCTTCTTATTAACTTTGCTAATTAGTGGTTTCTTTCGGGGTACTCTCGCTTGATAACCAGCACGGCTGAGGCTCTACGAATAGTCCGGGCACTAACATTGGTACCATTTACATCTGCTAATTGATCCCTAATACTTCTGGACGTTGTAGTCGGATTCTTTTTAACAATTCTTAAGATTTTTCGTGCGTCTGTCTCTGTTAGTTTACATGGTCGACCACTCCTAATTTCGTTTTCCACCTGATTATTTTTTCTGGACCGTTTCACGATATCGAAAACTGTCGAACGACTTCTTCCAATTATTTTTGATATTTCAGAAAAGGATTTATTCTCTTTATACAACTTTATTATAACTTTTCTTTCATGTATACAGGTTTCTTTGCGATTCTTAGCCATGTTTAACTTTCTTCACTTAAAACTGACAAGTAAATGACTTATATCAGAAAAACACATATCAACATACATATAATTAGGGGAATTCCCCTTTAAACTCGGAAATGAAAAGAAAAGAATTGTTCCAAACTTCAATGACTAATTTCACACTTTTCAAAATGTCCGATTACTTTTGTCCACTTGATGCAATGTGAATTTGAATTAGTTGTTAATTTTCTTGTGAAAATCTTTTTATATCTGTTTTATTTTTTTGTGCAATTAATTGAGAATACAAGTGACTTTTATATAAGGGAAACATTTTTATTTCATTTCAAAGCTTATGCTCGTAAAAGTATTTTATTGCTTGTTTCTTGTATTGTCCGATCACTTTTGGCCACCTCTGTATATATATAAATATATATATATATATATATATATATATATATATATATATATATATATATATATATATAAATATATATATATAAATATATATATATATATATATATATATATATATATATAAATATATATATAGATATATATATATATATATATATATATATATATATATATATATATATGTATATATATATATATATATATATAAATATATATATAGATATATATATATATATATATATATATATATATATATGTATATATATATATATATATATATATATATATATATATACATATATATATATATATATATATATATATATATCTATATATATATATATATATCTATATATATATTTATATATATATATATACATATATATATATATATATATATATATATCTATATATATATATATATATTTATATATATATATATATATATATATATATATATTTATATATATATATTTATATATATATATATATATATATATATATACATATATATATATATATATATATATATATATATATATATATATATATATATATATATATATATATACATATATATATATATATATATATATATATATATATATATATATATATATACATATATATATATATATATATATATACATATATATATATATATATATATATATATATACATATATATATATATTTTCTCACTGTGTTCGAAATTTTTTGCTGTGTAGGTCGATTATGTCGACCGTAATCGGCTCGTAAATCCCTAAATGTTGATACAGCAGAATCACCATTTTTATAATAAAATTTAATAATTTTAACGCATTCTTCGACTGTTAAACGGTCCATATTCCTAAATGGCAAACCTTCAACTAAAAAAATACGCTTTGAATTACATTTATTTCTGACAGATTTCAAATGGCAGGGTTATCTTTCCCTACTACGAAATGGATAACCCTGTATATATACTTATATGCATATGTATGTATATGTCTATATACGAGGTGTGTTCAAAAATTATCGCGAATTCTGAATTTTCGCGGGTTACGTATATTCGATTTTTTTGTGGTGTTATGTTGGTACTCATGTCTGTCACTTATGCCGACAAGCTCGGCCATTTTGAATGTTCACTTCATTGGTGATTGCTGCTTTACTTGCACGTGTTTTCATCGTCTTCGATTTTTACTTATTCAAAAAAATGGATCAAAGAACGTGTATCAAATTTTGTGTGAAAAACGAAATTAAGTGCGCGGATGCATTCCGAATGTTGACTGTGGCATACGGAGAAGCTACCTTGGACCGAAGCAACGTTTATCGGTGGTACAAAATGTTTTCAGAAGGCCGAGAAGATGTGAACGACGAAGAGCGTGCCGGACGCCCGAGCACTTCAACAACAGACGAAAAAATTAATGAAGTGGAGAAAATGGTATTGGCCAATCGTCGAATCACCGTTAGAGAAGTTGCTGAGGACCTAAACATATCGATTGGTTCGTGCCATTCGATTTTTATCAACGATTTGGGCATGAGACGGGTCGCCGCGAAATTCGTACCAAAATTGCTCAATTGCGACCAAAAACAGCAACGCATGAACATTGCTAATGAGATGTTAAACTCTGTCCGCGACGAACCAAATTTGCTCCAGAGGGTCATAACTGGTGACGAATCGTGGGTTTATGGTTATGACGTGGAAACCAAAGCTCAATCATCTCAATGGAAGCTGCCGCATGAACCAAGACCGAAAAAAGCGTGCCAAGTTCGGTCGAATGTGAAAGTTTTGCTGACAGTTTTCTTCGATTGCAGGGGCGTGGTGCATCATGAGTTCTTGCCACAGGGAAGAACGGTCAATAAGGAATATTACCTGCAAGTTATGCGCAATTTGCGCGAAGCAATCCGCCAGAAACGCCCGGATTTGTGGGAGAACAAAAATTGGCTTTTGCACCACGATAACGCCCCTGCTCACACATCGTTGCTTGTGCGCGACTTTTTGGCCAAAAACAACACACTAATGATGCCGCAGCCACCGTATTCCCCAGATCTGGCCCCCTGTGACTTTTTCTTGTTTCCTAAACTGAAGAGGCTCATGAAAGGACGACATTACGCTACGCTTGACGAGATAAAGACGGCATCGAAGGAGGAGCTGAACAAGATTAATAAATATGATTTTTTGAAGTGCTTCGAAGATTGGAAAAACCGTTGGCACAAGTGTATAATATCTCATGGGGATTACTTTGAAGGTGACAAAATAGATATTCATGAATAAATAAATAATTTTTGAAAAAAAAACAAAATTCGCGATATTTTTTGAACACTTCTCATATATATATATATATATATATATATATATATATATATATATATATATATATATATATATACATATATATATATATATATATATATATATATACATATATATATATATATATATATATATATATATATATCTATATATATATATATAATTATATATATATATATATATATAATTATATATATATATATATATATATATATAATTATTTATATATATATATACATATATATATATATATATATAATTATTTATATATATATATATATATATATATATATATAATTATTTATATATATATATATATATATATATATATATATATATATATATATATATATATATATATAATTATTTATATATATATATATATATATATATATATATATATATATATATATATATATATATATATATATATATATACAGTCTTCCACAAAAGTCAAGGTACAGTGATAAATATCATGAAAATTGTTTGATATTTTTATTTAAAAAACCTATAGTGATAAAATTTTTTTGGTATTACTTCAACTATAATCATTACACTTTAAATTCATGTAAAACAAAACGAAAATTCTGTCGTATTAATATATTATTACATATGATGTGTTGGAAAGTCAATGAATGAAGTCCACAAAAGTCATGGTACACCTAAAGAAAAATGATACAAATTGTAATTATAGTCTTGCATAGTTATTTGAATTATACTTTTCTTAATATTTTGTCGGATATCCTTTGATCTGAATTACTGACTTCAGTCTTTTAGGCATAGAATATACCAATTTTTTAGTAAATTCGCTGCTGATTCTGGCCCACTCCTCGAATATAACATCCTCAAGCTGCGCCTTGCTTGATATCACTCTTTTTCGGATTTTTGTCTCAAGCTCATTCCAAAGATGCTCTAGAGGGTTCAAATCAGGGCTTTGAGGCGGTGTAGCAAGCATGCGAGTATTGTACGATAGCCACATTCGAACTTTATGCGCAGTGTGCTTAGGGTCATTGTCCTGTTGAAACAAGAAATCTTCTCGCATACCTAATTTGGCTGCACTTTGTTTCATATTGTTTCGTAGAATCTCTAAATAAGAGTTCTGATCCATAGTATTTTCGATGAATGTCAGATTTCCAACTCCAGCAGCAGCCATGCAACCCCAAACCATAACACCACCGCCTCCATGTTTTACTGTTTTAATAGTGTTCTTGGGATTAAATTCTTCTCCTACTTTTCGCCAGACCCTCTTATGCCCATTTACACCAAATATACAAAATTTAGACTCATCCGAAAATAAAACATTATCCCAAAACGTTATTGGTTTGTCAATATATGCTTTTGCAAATGTTATTCTTTTTTGTTTGTTTATGGAACTTACAAGAGGTTTTCTTCTAGGCGTACGAGATGAAAATCCAGCTTCTGCGACAGCTCTACGCACAGTTTCTGCGCTAACCTCCTTCTTATCATTAATTCCAAGAACATCGCAGATTTTTCTACAGCTTAGAAATGGATCTTGTTTTACCATTCGCGAAATTTTTCTCTTGTCCTTTGCACTTAGTTTAGATGGACGACCTGTTCGGGGCACATTTCCCACTCTATTTTCCTTCTTAAATCGATTTATCACTTTTTGAATGGTTGACCGACTTCGCAACACTAGTTCAGCTATTTCAGAATATGATTTGCTCTGATTTGAATGCAGATTAATAATTGTTTCACGCTCCTTAATACTCAACTCCTTTCGACTCATTTTTTAAAAATTTTATTAAATAAAAGATACACCACGAATACGGACGCGATATTAAAGACTGCGGCCTACGGTTGTTAACTCACTCTGATAATATGAACTTGGGGGATTCCACTTTTTACAAATAACAGGGCATTTTCTGCAACTGTACCAAGACTTTTGTGGAGTGGAAAAGAGACATTGCCAACAAAAAATTATTGTCTTCAATGATCATTATTGCCGAATCCCTTCAAATTTATGAAAACTTAAATTCAACAGAACTCGTATTATTACCATTTCATAACTTTTGGTTTTCAAATAAAAATATTGATTCAGTAATACAATTTTCAGTTACCGATTCTCTGTACCTTGACTTTTGTGGAAGACTGTATATATATATATATATATATATATATATATATATATATATATATATATATCTATATATATATATATATATATATATATATATATATATATATATATATATATATATATATATATATATATATATATATATATATATATATGACCGTTCTTCCCTGTGGCAAGAACTCATGATGCACCACGCCCCTGCAATCGAAGAAAACTGTCAGCAAAACTTTCACATTCGACCGAACTTGGCGCGCTTTTTTCGGTCTTGGTTCATGCGGCAGCTTCCATTGAGATGATTGAGCTTTGGTTTCCACGTCATAACCATAAACCCACGATTCGTCACCAGTTATGACCCTCTGGAGCAAATTTGGTTCGTCGCGGACAGAGTTTAACATCTCATTAGCAATGTTCATGCGTTGCTGTTTTTGGTCGCAATTGAGTAATTTTGGTACGAATTTCGCGGCGACCCGTCTCATGCCCAAATCGTTGATAAAAATCGAATGGCACGAACCAATCGATATGTTCAGGTCCTCAGCAACTTCTCTAACGGTGATTCGACGATTGGCCAATACCATTTTCTCCACTTCATTAATTTTTTCGTCTGTTGTTGAAGTGCTCGGGCGTCCGGCACGCTCTTCGTCGTTCACATCTTCTCGGCCTTCTAAAAACATTTTGTACCACCGATAAACGTTGCTTCGGTCCAAGGTAGCTTCTCCGTATGCCACAGTCAACATTCGGAATGCATCCGCGCACTTAATTTCGTTTTTCACACAAAATTTGATACACGTTCTTTGATCCATTTTTTTGAATAAGTAAAAATCGAAGACGATTGAAAACACGTGCAAGTAAAGCAGCTATCACCAATGAAGTGAACATTCAAAATGGCCGAGCTTGTCGGCATAAGTGACAGACATGAGTACCAACATAACACCACAAAAAAATCGAATATACGTAACCCGCGAAAATTCAGAATTCGCGATAATTTTTGAACACACCTCGTATATAGACATATACATACATATGCATATAAGTATATATACAGGGTTATCCATTTCGTAGTCGGGAAAGTATAACCCTGCCATTTGAAATCTGTCAGAAATAAATGTAATTCAAAGCGTATTTTTTTAGTTGAAGGTTTGCCATTTAGGAATATGGACCGTTTAACAGTCGAAGAATGCGTTAAAATTATTAAATTTTATTATAAAAATGGTGATTCTGCTGTATCAACATTTAGGGATTTACGAGCCGATTACGGTCGACATAATCGACCTACACAGCAAAAAATTTCGAACACAGTGAGAAAATTGGAAGAGACTGGATCGGTTATTGATATTGCAAGGCCTTTGCATCATCGCAACATTCGTTCTGCTGAAAATATCGCTGTCGTTGCTCAAAGTGTGGAGGAAGACCCCGATTTTTCGATTCCTCGACGTGCTCAACATTTGGGCTTGTCTTACGGTTCATTGTGGCGGATTTTGCATTTGGATTTGCATCTCCATCCGTACAAAATCCAACTCACTTACGAACTTAAGCCTCAATACCATACACAACGCAGAATGTATGCGAATTGGGTGATTGAACAACAAGCCATAGATAACGATTTTTCGAACGCTTAGGAAAGTAAAGCTGAAAAAAACACATAAAATATTCAGTTGGAAACGAAATTTTTCATTCAATATAAAGATTGAACCTTGCCATTATACGTTAAATACAACATCATTCAAATGTCTCTCACGGGACCTCTTACAGGCCTCAATCCTTTTGAGGTTATTTTCAATGACTTTTCGGCACATTTCCGGCAATGTCTCGGCCATAACTTCACGAATATTGGTTTTCAATTGCTCTTTCGCATAGCCCCTTAAAAAGAAATCCAAAGGTGCTAGGTCGTAGGATCTTGCGGGCCAATTGACATCACTCAATCTCGAAATTACGCGTCCTGGAAATTCCTCTTGCAAAAGTGCTCGATTAGCCTGTATTGTGTGGCTTGTGGCTCCATCCTGTGGGAACCACATGTTCTCCAGATCATAATCTTAAATTTTTCTCCAAAAATAATCGGTTAACATCCGTCCATAGCGGTCAGAATTGACTGTAATGGCTCTTCCTTGATCGTTTTCAAAAAATACGGGCCAATAACACCACCAGAACATAATGCACAACAAATGGTCACTTTTTCCGGATGCAAAGGCCTTTCTGCGATCACCTGAGGATTTTGAGAGCCCCATATGTGGCAATTCTGTTTATTTACGTAACCACTGAGTGAAAAATGAGCCTCATCACTAAAGAAAATTTTGTTCGAAAAATCGTTATCTATGGCTTGTTGTTCAATCGCCCGATTCGCATACATTCTGCGTTGTGTATGGTCTTGAGGCTTACGTTCTTGATTGAGTTGGATTTTGTACGGATGGAGATGCAAATCCAAATGCAAAATCCACCACAATGAGCCGTAAGACAAGCCCAAATGTTGAGCACGTCGAGGAATCGACAAATTGGGGTCTTCCTTCAGCAGAACGAATATTGCGATGATGCACAGGCCTTGCAATATCAATAAAAAAAATTTTTGCTGTGTAGGTCGATTATGTCGACCGTAATCGGCTCGCAAAGCCCTAAATGTCACCATTTTTATAATAAAATTTAATAATTTTAACGCGTTTTTCGATTGTTAAACAATATTTATAAATCGCATATCTTCAACTAAGAAAAGCACGCTTTGGATGACATTTTATTCTGACAGATGTCAAATGGCAGGGTTATACTTTCCCAATCAAGAAATGGATAACCGTGTATATATATATATATATATATATATATATATATATATATATATATATATATACATGTGAATATAAATGTATGAAGATGTATATATATATGTATGTATATATATACATATATATATATATATATATATATATATATATATATATATAAATATATATATATATATATATATATATATATATATATATATATATGTATATTTATATATATATATATATATATATATATATATATATATATATATATATATATATATATATATATATATATATGCATATAAATGTATGAAAATGTATATATATATATATATATATATATATATATATATATATATATATATATATATATATATATATATATATATATATATATGTATGCATATAAATGTATATATTAGAGATGGGTCAACTCGATTTAACAAACCGAGTTAACTCGAGTTGCACGTAAATCGAGTCGACTCGAGTTAGGCTACTTCCAACTCGAGTTGTGTTTCTAAGTCATCGCTCTAACTCTGGGCAAATTCGTAGCGTATGTTTTGTGACCAAGACAGCTCGAGTTGCGTTTAATTCGAGTCAACTCGTGTTAGGGTATTTCCAACTCAGGTTGTATTTCTAAGTCATCGCTCTGCACTTTGGCCAAATTCGTTGCATATGATTTAGGACCAAGACAGCTCGAGTTGCGGTTAAATCGAGTCAACCCGTGTTAGGCTATTTCTAACTCGAGTTGTGTTTACGTTATCGTTCTGGTTTTTGGGGAGAAGTCGTTGCATATAATTTTTGCTTTGTCTAATGCGCGTTCGTACCCAGCGAAAAAATTTGAAGCGCTTCCTAAAGAATCACCTTTGAAGCACTCTGTTACCATATCCAAAGAGAAGTGCTTTACAATCGCTTCACTTTAAGCTACATTAGATCATATCAGCTTCATATGAGGCTTATATCAGCTTCATATGAGAGCAAAACATTGTTTTGTGTGGTTTGTTCTGAACTGTAATCGTTTTCAAACAAAGTTTGTGTAATTTTTTCAAGTTAAACCGATAAGTGTTATTAGATTACATTCCTTGCATATTTTAATCCTCGTGATTGGACAATGCCCAGGCCTAAAAAATCTTCCCCGGTTTGGAAAGTGTTTGACTTACCTTCACAAGGAAGTAATACTCTGGCAATACCAGTTCACTTATGAACCATATTAAAAAAACGCATCCCAGCAAATACTGTGAACTGGTAGAGTCGGATAATAATTGTGCTACATCCATTAATAATCGACCCTCAAGCTCATCACCGTTGAGTGAAATTCAAAAAAAAATTTCAAAAGAACCGCCATCAACAACCATGCCTACGCCGTCTTCATCATCTGTAGATGGTGAGCCCGAAACGATTCAGGCAGACTCGTTTGGTCTTGCCGCGAAAAGTTTTGCAGAAATCTGGCGATGCTGCGCTGATTCAAATGATTGTGCAAGATTATCAGCCTCTACAAATAGTTGAAAATGAAGGTTTCCGAAGGTATACTAACACATGAAATTCTGACTATGAACTTCCTTCCAGAAAAAAATTAGCTCAGATATTATAAGAAAAATATGAAACTGAAACGGCGGCATATAAGAAAAAATTGCAGAAAATTGAAAATATTGCTTTGACGTCAGATATTTGGACGTCAGATACTAATAAAATTTTCATTAGTGTAACCGCCCATTTTATAGACGACACCAAACTAGAATCAGTGGTTATTTCAGCTTCAGAAATACAAGGCAGTCACACTGCTGGAAATATAGCAAATGCTATTCGTCAAATATTGGAGGACTGGGAGAAAAACTCAAAAATAGTCACTCTTGTAACGGATAATGCCGCTTCAATGAAAAAAGCAGTATGTGAAGTTTTAAATGAGTGCAATCATTTCTGTGTCGCCCATACGATCAATCTTGCTGTGAAAGATTGTATGGAAAAAGATATTACTGGTTCAAGAGACACCACCGCTTATAATAGCCAATTATTG